>OZJO01027668.1:0-12736 GCA_900406225.1 Acrobeloides nanus | reverse complement strand
CCGAACGGACTTTAGTTCACTAATAATTTCACTAATTGCGTTCGGACGCGTTCAGAAACATTCGGATGCGTTCGGGCACTCGTCCGAACATTTCCGAACGCGTCAGAACGCCTATTAGTGATTTTTCCGAACGCGTCCGAACGGAATTAGTGATGTTATTAGTGATAAATTAGTGAAGTCAAAAACTTCCGAACGAATTAGTGGCGGCCCTTATGCACTTCGCCCCGAACTGCACTGATCAGTGCAGTTCGCCCCCCCCCAAAATTTGCATAAATCAAACATTTTGGGGGGGGGGCGAAATGCACCGATCAGTGCACTTCGGACCCCCAAAATTTTTAGGGGGGCCGAAGTGCAAGTTCCGAATCCCCCCAGGCTGAAAACAAAAAAAAAATCAATTTTCACCATTTTTTTCAACATTCCAAAATTTTTTCAACACCCCAAAAAATTTTTAAATTTCTAAAAAAAATTTTAATGGGACTCTTGGCGGTTTTTCGCCTATAGGCGAGTGGTAACTGAAGCTGCCATTAGTGGCCAAGTCTTGTGACAGTGCGAAGTGTTATTAGGGCAAATGCATCATCGGGAAGAGTTCTTGCACCATGGACGTCGCGGTGAGCGAACTGCAAACGCTTCTTTGCTCAGTTGTTTCCAGTTGAGCTTTTTGAGTAGAGTATTATATGCATCGATAAAATTGTCACAAGCTTGACAGCAAACTTCTTGATTCGTTCTACCTTGTTCTGAAGCATGACCTGATATGGGTACCAAGATTCTAGCGAATAGGTCATCATAGGCTCAATTGTGGTCTTGTACAGCTTTTCAAAGACGGTGCGAGGTGCCCACAGAGTGCTCCGATGGCTTTTTTACATTTCTTTGTAATTCTTGTGACATGTTCTTTGAAGCACACAATTTTACGGTCGAGATCTACTGTGTCGGCTTTCTCGATTTCAGCGCCGTCTATTGCCAAGGTGATGTTGGGGATCTTGGTTCCTGGGCTTAGTAACATCCACTTCGATTTCTTCGCGTTTAGTGCCAGGAAGATGGGCTTGTACTTCTGGAAGCGCTGTGCCATGTCCAAATGGAGGTCTTCTTCGTCCTTTAGGCTTCACATAAGCGAGATCATCGGCGCCGCGGCGTACATAATGAGTCTGGCATCATATATACAAGTAACGACGTTAAATATTGTAACTTAACCTGATTTGAATAGGTCGGAGTATTGAAACGAAAACTCTGAAAATACAAAAATAGTTTTAAAAAATGGCTATTTTGCCCAAAAACAACTTTTTCCAAGTCGACTGATCCTTTGATTATAGTCTTTTTTCGTCAAAGATTGTTTTCTTCTATAAAATTTTTCTGATTGAATCAGGAATTAAAAGAAGAATTGTTTATTGAAACGAAAAAAATTTAACTTCTTTGAGAGAAATTCAAAAATTTTGATATAGTTTGTAGTTCGTATTCAGAGATTATTAAAAAATTCTTTCAAAGAATTTAAATTTTTTTCGTTTCAATAAACAATTCTTCTTTTAATTCCTGATTCAATCGGAAAAATTTTATAGAAGAAAAAAATCTTTGACGAAAAAAAGACTATAGATTGTTTGGTGAAATGATTAGAGGAAGACGATAGAAAAGACATATATGATTAGATTTTTTCAATAGTGTTATCAAAGCAAAGAAAAAGGGGATCACAACAAACTATTTTTCAGATAAAAATCAATTTTCAGGGTCCCAGAGGTCTTAAAAAAACTATCATCCTATTTTTGTTAACTCTTTTTGGTTCAAAAGAAAAGTTACCGCATACGGATATTCTCTTTATTGAACATTTAAAATTGAAAATTTTACGAAAAACAATACACGTATTTGATCAGTGCTCTTTTATTATCAATAGGCAAGTCCTTTTTCATCAGTTATGGCGTTATGTGGTGCTAAGGGGGCTATAGCCACTATTTTTATAAAACTTTAGTGATATTGTGGATCGGGGGGGGGGTCAAAAATCGAAAAAAATTTCTAAAATTAAAAAAAAGACATATTTAGGGGTAATTTTATGCGAGAAATTGATTGTGCACATTCCCGAAGCGTGAAAACCTTTGTCAACCCTTAAAAATTGAAGAAAAATTCGTACCCATATTTTCACATTTATTGACTTTAAACTTAATTTTTTGCTGAAACAAAGGTTTTCACGCTTCGGGAATGCGCGCAATCGATTTTTCGCATAAAATTACCCCTAAATATGTCATTTTTTAAAAATGTTAGAAAATTTTTTTCGATTTTTGACCCTAGGGTAACCTCCTTGATCCACAATAGCTCCAAACTATTTTTTACTATTGCCATAATTCTATAGATTCAATGGGAACTCATGAAACTTATTTAATTACGGATTCGGATGGCAGAATGCGCAAACATAGATGTGAATGGGATCCTGCTCACATCGAACGACCTGAACGCTTGGATGTCATTTTAAGTGCTATCAAGGTTGTGGCTTGTTTCATTTTTGCCTTATTTTTTGTGGCATAGGCTCTAATCGAACGATACGAATGAAACGACATAATGGAACAAAACCAAATTCAGGGTTTTCGTGTCAATATTTGGGCAAATTCAAACTCGAATTGTAAAACAGTTTCAGGCAAACCGTTTCATTCGTATCGTTTCAAACCTTTCGTTTCGTTCGAGTCTATGCCTGTTTTGTTTAGTCATCTGGGTTGTTAAAGGAATGTGTTGAATTAGATCCGGTGATGGCAACCGATAATGATGTAATGCTAGTGCATTCCAGCCAATATCTATCTCGTTTAAAAGAGATTACTGACAAAACTCAAGTATACTTTTTATTTTCAAGACCTGGGTATTATATGTTTTAAGCTAAACTGAAGGATTTTTATGTATTAAACATATCCCAAGTATTCGTGTCAATACACAAAAAAATTTAAATTTTTTGGCGGAAAATTGCGTTTTTTTGTTTAGGATGAACAAGAAGATTTTTGTTCACAATACGAAGACATATACTTAAACTCACATACGTTGGAAGCGGCTTATTTGAGTGTTGGTTCATCAATTCAAGCTACTGAAACTGTTTTGAAAGGATCATCAGAATCGAGGTAATGGAAAAACTTGTATCCAGAAATAATTATCTATAGAAATGCATTTGCTCTTGTTCGTCCCCCTGGACATCATGCATACGATGATCAAGGATGTGGTTTTTGCATTTTTAACAATGTTGCCATTTGCGCCAAATGGGTATACGCTTCGAAAAGGATCAGTCCAGTCAGATAAATAGTACCAATAAGTTGTATATATTTGGAAAATTCAAGAAAAATGGAGCATTTTTTGTTTTTATAGTATGTGCTGAATCGGTATAATTTTCAAGAAAATTGCCGTTGAAATTTTCGATTTTTAAAATTCAAAAAAGTTTGTGCATCACAGCGAAAACATGTACATTACAAGAAAAAAACGAGAAAAAAATCAATTTTTATAGCTACCAAGAAAATTGAACGAAAATAAAAGATGGCATATATTTTTCAGCTCAATGAGACGAAAAAAATGCTACCAACATTATTCGATTTGAAAATTGTTTTGGGTTATTGAAACGAAAACCCTGAATCAGAATTTTCGTTTCAATAACCAAGAACAATTTTCAAATCGAATAATTTTGGTAGCATTTTATTCGTCTCATTGAGCTGAAAAATATGCCATCGTTTTATTTTTCGTTCAACTTTCTTGATAGCCGTAAAAATTAATTTTTCTCTCGTTTTTTCCTTCTAATGTACATGTTTTCGCTGTGATATACAAACTTTTTTGAATTTTAAAAATCGAAATTTTCAACTGAAATTATCTCGAAAATTATATAGCGATTCAGCACATACTGTAAAAACAAAAAGTGCTCCATTTTTCTTGAAATTTCTGAATATGTTACAAATTATGGGCACTTTTTGGATTATTGAAACGAAAACATGACTAGACTTAACCTTTAAAAGACCAGCCAACTTTTGGGGAGTTAATGCCATGTGAAAGAGCTCAAAATTTGGAGCATTTTTTGCTTTTACGGCACTACTTGAACATTTAATCGTAAAAAGTTATGAGCGTAGCAAAAAAATTTTCAAACGAGTTTGAACATTGAAACGAAAACCCTGATTCATCAATCAGTTTGTTTATTGAAACGATTGAATAAAACATTATAAAATTCAAAATCCTTGAACATTTAGGAAAAAATAAATACAATATTTTTTATATCTCACCGAGACGAATAAAATGACACAAGAATGATTGAATTTGAACAATGTTTTGTGTTATTGAAACGAAAACCCTGATTCGGGGTTTTCGTTTCAATAACATAAAACATTGTTCAAATTCAATAATTTTGGTGTCATTTTATTCGTCTCGGCGAGGTATAAAAAATGGTGTATTTATTTTTTTCCAAATGTTTAAGGATTTTGAATTTTATAATGTTTTATTCAATCGTTTCAATAAACAAACTGATTGAACATTGAAACGAAAACCCTGATTCATCAAACTAGTTTGAAATGTTTTTCTTTTGCTCATAACTTTTACGGTTAGATTTTCAAGTAGTGCCGTAAAAGCAAAAAATGCTCCAAATTTTGTGCTCTTTCACATGGCATCAAAATTTCCAAAAGTTGGCTGGTTAAATATTTTAGTGCCGAAATTTTCTAGGCTAGAAAGAAGGGCTTGTCACGCGTACTGATAGTCGACTGGGATGTTCATGCGGGACAAGGAACCCAGTATTGTATAGAGGACGATCCGGGCATCAAATTAGTTTCGATACATCGCTACCAAAGTGGGAAATTTTGGCCAAATTTACCCGAAAGTGCTATTCAGACAAAATGTTAGGAAAATTTTTTCATCTTGGTTTAAAAAAAAGTAAGTTTTTAGACAAGAACACGATCAACGTGCCATTGAATGACACTGGCTATGGTGATGCTGAATATTTTGCTTTTATGAATTTTTTGGTCAGGCCTATTATTGATGCATGGAAGCCTGAGCTGGTCTTGGTTTCTTGTGGATTTGATGCAGCTTTAGGTATTACCAGTGGCGTAGCCATAAGGGGGGGGGTAGCACATTTTTGCACAAAAATGCACTTTTTCCCTGACCCTGATTCAGGAAAATGAGTGTTTTGTATTGAAGCGAAAATCGAAAAATTTTCATTTCCTGCCTCAAAATCATCTTCATGGGGGTAATTTTATGCGGGGAATCGATTGCGCGCATTCCCGTAGCTTGAAAATGTTTCTCTGACCCTGATTCAAGGATGTTTGTTAGTTCATGTTCAATTTTCGCTTCAATACACATTTTTATTTCCCTGTATGAGAACCCCACGAACTATAACAATCGAGAATCTTTTAGGTGATCCTGAAGGAGAAATGGAAGTGTCACCAGCTGGTTATGGTCATTTAACGGGGTTGCTTTCGTCGTTAGACATTCCACTTTGCCTGTTACTCGAAGGTGGCTACTTTTTAGAAAGTATTGCCCAAGATGCAGTGCATTCCCTTCGTGCTCTAATTGAACGAGTATGAAGAGGATTTTTTGACATAAAACAAAATTCTCAAATTCCAGCGTCCATCTCCATTCCCATTGGCCGAAACAAGTTTAAAACCATCATTTCTCGAGTCACTTTTTTCAACGATCTACTTTCAGCGAAATGAGTTTCAACTGTTGGATGAAATTTATTCTGTTTTAGAATTGTTCAAAACGATTAATGTAAATTTTTTCGTCCATGTTTATAGTCATCGTCCGTTCTCAATGTTGAGTGTTTGGCAAATCGATAAGTTTGAATTTCAAGATTTATTGAAACGAATTGCCTGAATGCTGCCAAGTGGTTGTAATATAATCGAGGAAAAATCGTGTTTTTGCCTATGATTTTTTGTTGTGGATCGATTGTGTACTCACGAAGAGTTTCAAAATGAGTGGTCGAAGTTCATATCATGGCTACGGGGAAGTGTGTCATCGAAAAATGGCATGATTTTTTAACACACTTCCCCGTAGCCGTGATATGAACTTCGACCACTAATTTTGAAGCTCTTCGTGAGTACAATCGATCTACAACAAAAAATCATTTGCATAAACACCATTTCTCTCATCGATTTTCCCTGATTACAATCACTTAGCAGCATTCAGACAATTCGTTTCAATAAATCTTGAAATTCAAACTTATCGATTTGCCAAACACTCAACTTTGCGAGCGGACGACGACTATAAATCTATTTGCAGAAAGAACTAAAAGATGAATATCAAGGAGTGCGCCAGCTAAAACTTCCTCACCAAACACGAGGGTTGTACCCACCACGAGTGCACTCGACCGAAGACCATTATCGAGCAAGGCTGAAGAAAATCTGTGAGGCATATGAGGTGGATCTTGATTTTACAGGGTGTCCCAAAAAAGTGGAATTTTCGTGAATTTTTTCTAAAAATGACCAACATAGGGATAATTTGATGCGGGGAATCGATTGCGCGCACTCTCGATCGTGAAAGCGCTTCCTTGACCCTGATTCAGGGTGGCGTGTTGAAATGAAAATGAAAAAATTCGGATTTTATCCGACTACCCAGGGGATTTCTATGCAAGAAATCGATTGCGCGTGTTTTCGAAACGTGAAAATGCTTCATGGAAGGGGTGGGTGTATTCAATTGAAAAAGGGTCAGTGAAGCAAAAATTCATTTCTTGAGCAAAAATTTTCGATTTTGGAGCAAAAATTCAATTTGAGCAATTCGGATATCCTGTCAAAATCCGATTTTTTTCATTTTCGCATCAATACGCTACCCTGAATTAGGGTCAAGGAAGCGTTCTCACACTTCGGAAGTGCGCGCAATCGATTCCCCGCATCAAGTTACCCCGTATAGAGGTCATTTTTAGAAAATTTTCGAGTCTAAAATTCATGAAAAACATCACGAAAATTCCAAATTCCACTTTTTTTGGGGACACCCTATATAACACCTTTACGCATATTATGCATTCAGAATCATTTATTTCCAAAGCCAATACTCGACATTCAATTGAAGTCTCATGGTATGATCTTTAAAACGAGCGATGAAGATGATTTTCAAATAGCAGTCAGTTCAAGACCCGTGGCTGTTTTTATTTTCTTTTTGGTGAGCTTCATCTTTTCGCACCTTTATGAGTTTTAAACTAGTCCAGTGGGGAAAAGTTGCCATCTTTTGTTGATATTCGTAAAGTTCATGAAAAATGGAGCATTTTTTGTTTTTATGGCATGTTCTGAATCGTTGTAGTTTTCGAGATAATTGCGTTTGAAAGTTCATGTTTTCGTTGTAATACACAAACTTTTTTGAATTTTTAATCGATTTTTAAATTTTCANCGAAAATTCTGATTCATGTTTTCGTTTCAATAACCCAAAACAATTTTCAAATTGGATAATTTTTGTGTCATTTTGTTCGTCTCATTTAGCTATAAAAAATTGCTACAATGTTCATTTTATGAAAATTTAAAAAAATCGATTTTTTCGCAAAAAATTCAAACTAGTTTGTGTATTACAACGAAAAAACATGAACAATTTCAAATGAAATTATCTCGAAAACTACAACGATTCAGAGGTTGTCGTAAAAACAAAAGGTGCTCCATTTTTCATGAACTTTACGAATATCAACAAAAATGTCAACTTTTTTCGCACTGGACTGATCCTTTCAGTGTTTACCGATGTTGTCCTTCGAATTCGATGTTCAAATCAATTCAAACAATTGGTATTGCGTCAAATTGGAAGAGTACTTGCAAGCATACCACTTTACCGATGATTCATTAGTAAAGAATTCCGATGTTGGATTGAAAAAGCTATTCGAACACTTCCCTAGTTTGCAAATTATATTCTCTTAGTTTCATGTTGAGATGAAATGTTTTTGCACCTATGCATTGTTTTCGTTGTAATACACAAACTTTTTGAATTTTTACGCGGAAAAATGGAATTTTTTTTTGTACCTTTATTTTGCCAATAAAATTTTCGTTCAAATGCTTTATTCGTTTTTCATTAATTACAGTAAAAAAATATAGGCATTGCGATCAACATTGATAAACCCATTAATACAGTCAAACCTTCGTTTTATGACACCCGGCGGGGACATAACGACCACGCAGGGATGCCAGCGGGAAAATTTGGTATATAAAGAAATCGACTTGCTATATATACCAAATTTTACCGCCGGCATCCCTGCGTGGTCGTTGTCATTAAATGGAGGTTTGACTGTACGGAGTGTATAAAAAACCGAAAGTTGGACGATTTTTTCATGTTTTTTCGACCCGAAATTTTTTTTCAAAAATGATCCTATTACCTGAATCAGGATCAGGGAAACTTTTTCAAGTTTCGAAAATGCGCGCAATCGATTCCTCACATAAATTAGCCATAATAGGGTTATTTTTGAAAAAAATTTTCGGGTCGAAAAACATGAAAAAATTGCCGAAATTCCGGTTTTTTAAACACCCTGTAAATGATTGAGCAATAACAACTACTTTCTAACATAAAAGTAGAGACACCACGTGAAAATTTTCTGTTTTTTGCTAGAGATGTCCAAGTTGTGTGTAGAAATATCTCAGTGATTAGGAAGAGGGCCAGGGGGCGCGGATCCATCCCATAACGGAAAAAATGAAAAAAATTTTCTAATGGTCCCCCCCCCCTTGTGTTTTTCCTAAATTTTTTTTCAAAAATTCTAATAGTCTCCAATTATGATTTTTCACTAAAAATGACCAAATTTTCACCAAAAATTGTCATTTTTTCATCAAAAAGTTTCATATTCTCAGCGTTTTCATCCCCTTATGTTTTCCCCCCCCCAAAAAATTGAAAAATTTTCGAAAAAAAACATAAGGGGGACCAAGGCAAATTTTTGAAATTTTCCGGATATAGTTCGTTTCAGCCCCAACTATAAAAAAAGCTGGACCCAAAATTCAAAGTCCGAGATCAGCATCCCGTCCGATCTGGCAAGTTAAGCAACGTTGGGCCAACATTCAATATCGACCTTTTCAATCCCTATTTTTGCACTAAAAAATTTTTAATAATAAATGATTTTAGTACGGTCGGGGATTGAACCTGAGGTCGGAAATTGAATGTTGGCCCAAAGTTGCTTAACTTACCAGATCGGACGGGATGCTGACTTCGGACTTTGAATTTTGGGTCCAGCTTTTTTGGGGCTGAAACGAACTATAGGGCCTCCCATAAAAAATTTCTGGCTACGTCACTTATCTGTCTCTACATAAAATATGAGTTCAATTTAGACTAAATGAACTCTTGAGATTAGTTTGAAATAAATATAAAAATAGAGCTAAACACTAGAAAGAGTATTAAGTGAAATAGAAGCATGCTGAGACTCGTTGTGAATATTATTAGAAGGTTGCGAGCTAGTTGGAGTAGTACTATCCTCATGTGCAGGATTTCCAAAGGCACCATAATCGAAAAGAAGATCACGTCGACGACGTAACATGTTTCGTAAATTATTAAATTGTTCACGCCAACTAGCCGGTGAAAATAGTTTGCCTAAAAATAACAGGGAGTCCGGTTTGTGGTCACTTCATGAAAAAAATTTTTTCAGCAATCTTTGCGAAAATGACTTTTTTATGATTAAAAATCAGCAAAAAATCGATTCCACGCATTCCCGAAGCATGAAAACGTACTCCTGACCCGATTTCGGGTATCCGGACCTCTCGATACCATACATCACCAACGGTGGGGGAGAGGGAGACTGTCCCCTCTCATGTAGCTATCATCAAGTTAAAGATATAGCCTCGGAGTAGCGAATGTGCTGGGTGCCAGCCTTTTTTTCGTCGACACCATATAGCCTCGAGATAGCTTGTCCCCTCTCCTTGTTCATGTATGCTCGAACCCCTCCCACAAAAATCCACTTTCCGTGAAAAATGTTATTTCTTTTATTTCAAAGGACCAATTAGAAGGACCAATAATCTTATGTGAAGAATTGAATGCAATCGTTTTTAAGAAAAAATATTTTCGTGACCAAAATTTTTGCCAAATTTAACGTTTTTCTTTGATTGGGGGAAGGGTATCGAGAGACACGGATACCCGAAACCGGGTCAGGAGGACGTTTTTATGCTTCGGGAATGCGTAGAATCGATTTTTCGCTTATTTTTTAACTATAAAAAAGTCATTTCGCAAAGATTGCTGAAAAAATTTTGTTCACGAAGTGACCACAAACTGGATCCTCTACATAAAATTAAGTACCGGAAAGCCGAGATCACCGCGCTTGGGGGTCGAGCGACACTCCTGAGTGACGCTGAAAAATGTATTAGTTATTACTAATACTTTTTTATATACATCACTGCATAGCTAACCTTTTTTTGAAAAAAATTTTTTGAGAGGGTATCCCCATAAAAGTGGTGTCAATCGCCTTCTCTCATCATCCCCTACAATTTTTGTTTTCGCGTCGAAGGTTGAAATCAAGCGTTCCCGAGATCGTCTGGATACACAGACAGACATTACACGTTTAATGTAGTAGGATACAGCTAAAAATGTAGAATACAGTCAAACCCCTAACTAAGCCCATGGGCTTAGTTAGGGGTCGGGAGGGGGCTTAGTTAGGGGTTTTGGAAGGGGTGGGTTAGTTAGAGATTTTATAGTTTGTATGATGAAATCTTGAATTATGATATTTCTGATAATAAAAAAATCGGGAGGGGGGGCTTAGTTAGGGGTTTTGGGAGGGTGGGCTTAGTTAGGGGTTTTGGGAGGGTGGGCTTAGTTAGGGGTTTTGGGAGGGTGGGCTTAGTTAGGGGTTTGACTGTAATTGATATTGATTGCAATTTTCTGTAGACAAGAAATTTTTTATTAACTAATAGATGTTCATTAAAAACAGAAAGTTAGTTTCGATATGCTTATCTTGTGATTAATACTAGTTGGGAAAACCGAATCAAATGAATCAGTGAACCTGCAAAAATTCAATTTTTGAACAAAAACTCGATTTTTGAAAAAAAATTCGAATTTGAGCAAAATTTTCAATTTATACAAAACGTGGGGTTAGTCCAGGGTTGCCATTTAAAATTGTCAAAAAAAAGCAATTAGGCCTCAGAAAAAAGCAAAATAAGTATTTTTGGTTAAAATTTTTCTATTTTTGACAAATTTTTGGTCAACAAATAATTATTTTTTCTATGAATTTTTCCCAAAAATAGAGAAAATTCCTTTTTCTCGGCTTTGAAAAAAAGTGAAAATGCCTAAAAAAAGCAAATTACTGCAAAAAAAGCGAAAATGGCAACCCTGGGTTATTAGTCGTTTTTATATAGAATTGCCAACACCGACAAAATTACCCGAAGCAAGAACACTGCACAAACAAAATTGTCGGCATATCTACAAACCTAGACGTAGTAGATTGTCAGTTGAATATTGAGCTCGGACTTCAGGTGAGTCGAAATTATTTGGAAAATCCGCACTCGCCTATAAAAAATTGTTATGTTATACAAAATAAACTGAGGGACTGAGCGCTTCGCGCCCAGAAGTTGTATTTATCACTCGTACTACGGAGCTCGGTCTCGCTCCGAGTATGTGTTTGGCAGGGGTAAAGACATTTGGTTTCTGTTGGGAATCGAACGTGCAAGCAATTTATATAAGCCGAGAGTCTTAGCCACTTGGCCATGAAGGTAACCTCATACACGAAGATATAATCTTATGTTAAAACATGATGAGGCTAAAAAATTTTCCTTGAAGGGTACTCCCATGATTTTGGTGTTATGTTTCTTCTCTCATCGAGCCCTATCGATTGATATAGGCTATGACGGAATTGGACTTAACGTGACGGAGATAGTACAAACAGACAAACACACATAGCGCGTTGAATGTTTTAGGATCTGCTAAAAGATTTCGTACAAAACCAAACACGCTTACGATAAATTCTTTTACAGCCGATGTCTCCACATCAACGGAATCATTGTAAACCGCTTTCACCGCTTCGAATGCGTCCTAAAAATTTTTGTGGACTATAAAAGGAGTTCGGTTCAATTCAAAACTAGAGGTCGCAAAATTGTGTTATTCGCATAACATAAACACATAAAGTAGGATAATTTTTTATAGATAAATCTAATTGTTATGATTGAAAACACTCGTTGGATTGCCCACGCGCAATGGGCTTCATTTTTCATATAAACATGATGATATCTCATAGATTTGTTTAAAAATTGGAAAAATTCGTAAAAAAAATTGAAAAATTTGTCAAAAATAGAAAAATTCGTTGCAAATAGACAAATTCGTAAAAAATTGAAAATTCGCCACACATTGAAAAATTCGTCAAAAATCGAAAACTTGTCAAAAAATTGGCAACGAAATAACAAATTTGACTAGAAGATAATTGGCAACAGACGATTTCTCCACTTTCCAGTGGTCAAAATCAAAAATTTTTATGAGTTTTTATTTGTGATAACACACAAATAACACAAACGCAACACACAATATTCAGTTTTTCAACAAATCCATCTATACAGATACTACAGTGAACTCTCGTTAAGCAGGCCCCGGATAAGCGGGACCCCTGAAAAATTCGATAAGCGGCCCCCACCCTCTAGGGTGGTCCGCTTAACGGGAATTCACTGTATCATGTTTATATGAAAAACGAAGATCATTGCGCGGGTAACGAGTGTTGTTCAGCCATGGAAATTGGATTTAGCTATAAAATTTTTTCCTACTTTACGTGTTGTGTTATGCGAATAACACAAAAATAACACAATTGCGACCTCCTATTCAAAACCAACCATAATTATGGCGATGAAAACAGACAGAACCATATAAATGAATAATGCTACAAATACATAAA
>OZJO01027666.1:0-37556 GCA_900406225.1 Acrobeloides nanus | reverse complement strand
TTAGGCCTAGGTTTAGGCCTAGGCTTAGGCCTAAACCTAGGCCTAAGCTTAGGCTGTTCTGTGAATAGGTGACACTCCCTTGGAATAGGTGACACTAAGTGCAGTATTACCAAAATTCGATATTGAGCAAAAATTTCAATTTTGAGCAAAATTTCGATTTTGAGAAAAAAAATTCAATTTTTGAACAAAAATTCGATTTTTCACAAAAAATTCAATTTTTTTCGGGCAAAAAAAATCGATTTTTAATATAAAAAATTCGATTTTTGAGCAAAATTTCGATTTTTGAAAAATTTGATTTTGATCAAAATTTCGTTTTTTGAGAAACAAAATTCAAGTTTTGAACAAAAATTCGATTTTTAGCAAAAATTCGATTTTGAGCAAAAAATTCAATTTTTCGGGCAAAATTCGATTTTCACAAATTTTTCGCGCAAAAAATCAATTTTTGATCAAAAACTTTTAACAAAAATTTCGAGTTTTGATCAAAAATTCGATATTGAGCAAAAATTTCAATTTTGAGCAAAATTTCGATTTTGAACAAAAAATTTTCAATTTTTTGGACAAAAATAAAAAACTAGCTCCACAGCCAAAATTTTTTTATTTAAATGCTTGTTTTTAAGCTGAAAATGCTCCGAACATAGGTAACCAAGGGGGGGGGGTACAGTACCCCCCTCACCACTCATCCTCGGACCTTCCGCCTTTATAGTTCCGCCCATCCATTCATCATGAGGGTTCGTGTACCCTCCCCCCCCCCTTCCAATTCATTCATCATATAAATTTTTGAAAATTTTATCATGTACCCCCTGAAAGGCCATTCATCCATCCATCCTGAGGGGTCGGTGTGTATCCCCCCCCCTACTGGTAAACTATGGCTCCGAAGACTATTTTTGTTAAACAAAATGAAAATTTTTGTCATTTGTAGTGGAAGGAGAAAATTTGAAGGAAAATACAGGGTGACAAAAAAGCGAACTTTTTCGAGCGAATTTTCGCCAAAAAAAGATTTTTCCAAAACAACTCTATTGAAGGTTTTATATGAAACTGTCGCCAAAAAAATGGGTTAATTCTTGACAGGACACTTAAATGGCTGCTGTAACAATTTCAATCCCTAACACAAAAAATTTTTCGAGTGCTCAAACATGATTTATAAATGTAAAACCCACGGAAAAATATCCCACGCACATTGTAGACCAAAAATTTCATAAATAAACATAATAATATACGAAAAAGAACAACAAATTCACGTCGTTAATCTTATTTTCAAATTTTAATATTCACGCGTGTCTCGCATGAATATAAACTCGATATCAAACACTTCGATGAACGGTGTTCGATTGAAAATGTTTCAAGGCCAAACGGGATATCACAACGTTTGAACTCTCATAAAAAATGGTCCATAAAAATTTCGGAGCTACTGCACTTTAAGGTAGTCACTTTTTCGAACTTTTCAATTTTTGACGAATTTTTCAACAGGATCGTAAGTCGAAGTTAGAAAAATGCCAGAATTTTAATTTTTTCATAAAAAGTGATATTCTACAAAGTTGTTCACCGTGATCTCAGGAATTCAACGAGCTATATCTCTCAGCCATACATTATCAATGGAGGGACTGTCCCCCCTCATGTAGCTAGCATCGAGCCAAAAATTAAGATTCATATAGCCTCGGAGTTCCAAGTCTCAAAGCTATATAGCCGAGCCTCGGAATATAGCCCAAAACATAAAAAAATTGGGTGTCGGCCTTTTTTTGGTCGACAACATATAGCCCCGAGGTAGCTTGTCCCCCCTCCTTGTTCATGTATGCTCTCAGCCCAACCGAATTTCAATTGACCGAGATATGGCCTTAAAAAATACGGGAAAAAAACACATTTTTTAACACATTTAAGACCATATCTTGGTCAATTTAAATCTGGTTGGGCTGAGAGATAGCTTGTTGAATTCCTGAGATCACAGCGAACAACTTTGTAGAACATCACTTTTTACGAAAAAATCTAAAATTCTGGCATTTTTCTAATTTCGATTTGCAATCCTGTAAGTGACTATTTTAAAGTGCAGTAGCTCCAAAATTTTCATCGAAATTTGCCCCTCAATATAATAGGATTAAAAATTGCCAGGCTATTAAGAAGTGCCATTTTCGTCAATGAATGTGACGAGTGAAGGACGGCACATAAATCATCTGCTGATTTGATCAATAATGGAGAGAAAACGGACAGGCCCTCCCGAACTATGATTATAGGGATGGCGATGATCTAACGATATCACCACCGCATTGGTCAGGAGATAACATCTACCGCTTCACGAAACATGTGTAGATAGCCAACTTCGGCTCAAGTTGCCGTGATGAATTGTCTGGAAGTAGGGTTGAATAAAGTTCCGGAAATATTTCCGGAAACGAGTTTAAATTTTTCTTTTCAATTTGAAAAATCATCAAAAATTGAAAAATTATCAAAATTGAAACAATCGAAAAAATTGAAAAAAATCGTCAAAAATCCAATTTCCACCGTGCAATCCTATCTGGAAGAGAGAATCTGGAAGAGAGCGTGCTAAAAATTTTAAATACAGTGTTTTTTTTCCTAAATCAGAGTCAGGAAAGCATTTTCCAGGTTCGGGAATCGCGCAATCGCTTCCTCGTCTAAAATTAGGGGTCATTTTTAGAAAAATAAATTTTCGGGCCCCAAGATGTCAAAAAAGGGCACTATAACTTTTGTCACGCGTTTTGTCACGCTAACTTTCGTCACGCATACAAACCGACAGATTTTCGAAATAATTCCGTGCCAAAAATCTACTTTTTCGATTTGTAGTTTGTATGCGTGATAAAAGTTACGTGACAAAAGTTATAGTGCCAAAAAAAGCCACTTTTATGGCCACCCAAAGAAGAAAGAAAAAAGAAAACAAACTATCACTTCTGTATATCAATCAAATTTAAGCCAGCAATAAAAAGGGTTTTGATGAAACTTTTTGAACGTTGATATATAATCGTATTTACACGGAAAAGCCATAAAATTTAAATCCAACCTCTTCTTGCTGAAAGTTATAGCCAAAACATCTTTGCAAAAATAGATTCAATAAATATCAGAATCGGGGTGAAACGCTCGGTTGGCTCGACAAGAATACACGAACACCACACGTATTGGTTTTATTATATCTGTTCCGGCATTCATCATCTTCAATGATACGTAGATGATTGTGCAATAAACGGCACATAAAAGCTGGCACACCGATCGCCAGCGCGAAAACTGTCGCAATTCAAATCAGTTCAAAGAGGAGGAGGAAAAAGAAGTAGTAGAAGAAGAATTAGTAGTATAAGAAGTAGTAGTAGAAGAAGGCGACGACGACGAAGAAGAAAACGAAAAAGTAGAAGTAGTAGAAGAAGTAGTAGAAAAAGAAGAAGTAGTAGTGGAAGAGGAAGAAAAAAAGAAGAAGAAAAAGAAGGCAAACTATCACTTCTTGAAAATTAAGCAAAACTATTCTTCGTCTTCCTTTCGAACCAATTCAAATAATTCAAACATGTGGTTTCCTGTAGTTTTTCGTGTAATTTAATTGAGCGCGCGACAAAAGAATGCAACCTCCGATTCAATTACATGATAGCATTCCATGATTTTCGATCGTTTCCGGGTTGGATTTCATTTCCAATAACGGTCTGCTGGCATATTGGTTATTTGACTTCGTCTGGTTATCGATTAGGTCAACAACTGTCAAGAAAAATAAGATTCATCTGTATGAGAATCCTTTCTTGTCGCTGAAAATTTCTCTTGTAAGTAGAGGCGAATTTGATGTTATTTTTTGTTAAAAAATTTGGAACTAGTTCACTTGTTGGGAGGCAATTATCATGGTCAAAAAGTCGAAATTTTTTAGGCTTAGGCTTAGACCTTAGGTCTGCTGGCTAAAAAATTTCGACTTTTTGACCATTATAAGTGCCTCCCAACAAGCGAACTAACTCTAACAAATTTTTGCGAGTTCTGGTCATCGTTTCTTGGGACCCGAAAAATTTTAAAGCAAAAAAATAACATAAATTAGTGTTCCCCTTATCGAAGGACAATTGGCAACGAAGTAACAAATTTCATTAGCGGACAATTGTCAACAGAAATTGCCATTTTTCACTAAAAATGACCAAAAATTGCCATTTTTCATCAAAAAATGATTTCTTGACCCTGATTCAGGGATGAATTCGGTGTATTGACGCAAAAATCGAAAAACTTTCTTTTTTCGTCCGTACACCAACTCCAATCCCTGAATCAAGATAATTTTTTCATGCTTAGAAAATGTGCGCAATTGATTCCTCGCATAAAATTACCCCAAGATGGATGCTTTCAGAGCGAAAATAGACATTTTTTCGATTATCGCGTCCATACACCAAATCCATTCCCTGAATCAGGGTCAAGGAAGCGTTTTCATGCTTCGGGAATGCGCTCAATCAATCCCCGCGTAAAATTACCCCTATATGGGTCATCTTTAATATAAAAATTTTCCGGTCCCAAAAAATTTTTCGGGCCCAAAAATGCACTTTTTTACTCATCCTGTAAATCTACAAACAAAATATACTAATTGAAACAAATTGCATCCCAAAACCTCATAAATCATGCCTCTCCATAAAAGTGTCACCTCCTTATTCAAATCGAGTAAATTTGTCGCCCTAATTTGCATAACAAAGAAACGCATATTTTACGGTAATGCTCCCCAATCTGCACGAATAAACCTTTTATAATAAAACTTTAATCCATCTCTCAAAAACTTTCCGTATATCCGCAGTTCAAGCAGTGTTGCTCTATGTACTGGAACGAATGGAACCGGATTCAAGAAATGATCGACAAAAGGACAAAGAATATTTGAAAAGCTATAGTATAGGATGAGCCACACAAAAAACCGTATTTTTGCGTTTTTTGAGGAAAATTTTTCAAAAAAGTGCGGCACCTAAAACGAGTTGAAAAAATTGGAGAAAATTCGAAAAATTGAAAAAATGGAGAAAATTTGAAAAAAAGCTCCCAGATTTTGAAAAAATAAATCCATTCACTTTGTAGAAAATAAATGATTGATTTCTGAAGCAAGCCAATTTCGGATTGTATGACAGCCAATAATATCACAAATGATAAATGATGATCTGGGAAAAGAGGTTCGAAGATCCCTTTGCTCGAAATGAAAATGAAAGAAGAAATATCACTTTCTCTCTCTCTGTCAGCCTGAGGATTGTTTCCTTTGAGGTATATTCTCTTTTTCAATATGAAATAGATTTGAAGAAAACCTCAAAATAAGGTTTATTGATGAAAAATCAGCGACGTTTTGGGGGAACATTGTATAAATTTTGTCAGCGGAAATCTTTGTGCAAGCAAATTACGTGATTCGCATAAAGTGACAGCATAGGCGGAAAAAATCTCCGGCCCATTTACCGCATTTCATGACTGTAAAAAACTCCGTGAAATTATGAGTTATAGCATCGAGTTGAATGTGGTTTCTTTATTTTAATGTGAAATTATCTTTAAGAAATTAGTTACAGGGTGATCCAGATGAATATTTATGTTACCGGCGAATCTGAATATATCAGATTTGCTCCTGCCTCTGCTAGCGCCTTCTCGGGAAAATCTGATCAGTTCATATTTTCTCGGGAAGGCGCTAGCAGAGGCAGGGGCAAATCTGATATATTCAGATTCGCGCATAATATATAAAATGAAATAAAATTCGATATCTCGGCATAGAAAAAATATATTGTGGTCAAAAATTCGAAAAAAATTCCCGTGAACTATATCCATTTTTGAACGTTGGAAGCTAGTTCATTTGTTGGGAGGCACCTATCATGGTCAACAAGTCGACACTTTTTTCTCTTTTAAAATCAGTCGAAACATCCTATTAGGGGTATTTTTAGCGAGAAACACATTGATGATGTTATTTTTGCGTGAAAAATCAATAAATAAATCAATCCGGAGCATTGCCTCTCTGGGTAATGCGAAATGATGGACTTGAATAAAATGGCTTTTTGATATCAACAAATAAAGTTTTTCAGAATTATTTATTGATTTTCATGCAAAAATAACATCACCAATGTGTTTCTCGCTTAAAAATACTCCTAATATGATGTTTTCGGCTGATTAAAAGAAAAAATTTCGACTTTTTTACCCTGTCCCGTTAAGTCTAGGGCCTAAGACTTAAGCTTAAGGTCTAAGCCATTGGCCTAAGACTAAGGCCTAAGCTTAAGGCCTAAGTCTAAAGCCTAAGGCAGGATTTATACTTCCGTCGCGACGCGACAGTGCATTTTTGTATCGCCGCGACACAAAAATGCACTGTCGCGTCGCGACGGAAGTATAAATCCTGCCTAAGTCTAAGATCTAAGCCTAAGACCTAAGCCAAAAAATTTCGACTTTTTGACCTCCCAACAAGTGAACTAGCTCCGAGCGTTGTGAGTTGAATACCAGTCCTATTGCCGAAAAAAGACCCCCAAATTCCTAATATTCAAGAACAATTAATGCAAAAAATGCCCATTAAACAAATTAGCACTAAATAAACGCCTAAAAAACCTAACTCCCANCCTAATATTCAAGAACAATTAATGCAAAAAATGCCCATTAAACAAATTAGCACTAAATAAACGCCTAAAAAACCTAACTCCCAGAAGAGGCCCTACATTTTAGGTCGAGTGGCCGAAAGACAAAAAGCGATCCATCCGATTTTTCCGAATTCTGAGCTCAAGGACGGTATTGGATTAAGAGACATGTGCCTTGGCGGTCCTGTGCCTTTTTTGTGAGAACGTCGAACATTTTGCATGCATGAACAATAGGCCGAATGAAAAAATCGAGGATCCTCTTCAATTTTCTCAAAGGACGGACAAATAAGATGCAATTACACAAAAAAGACAAAATAAAAAGAAAATAGATTATGTATTTAAATGAAGAAATCCAATAATTAACAGTTCCGCGTTTGACAAGTGCTTGGGATGAGTTTGATATATAAAAAATCAGCAAAAAAATAGTCATCGCCACGGCTAAGAAAAATGTGAATATTTTTGAATCTTCGTTTTGACGGTATAGAATGAAACGAAACAAAAGGTTTGTATAGTCAAAAATTTTTTTTGGCTACCACGAAACTTTTTATTGAATCAGGCAACGTGTACATTGAAACGAAAAGAAACGTGGATCCTTATATAGATTTTTTGATGCATCCCTGAGTGGTCCTATTGGCGGAAAATTTTCATCACCGATTTTCCCGCCAATATGACCACGCAGGGATGCATCAAAAAAGCTATATAAGGATCCGTTTCTTTTCGTTTCAATGTACTCGTTGCCTGATTCAATAGAAAGTTTCGTGGTAGCCAAAAAAAAATTTCGACTATAACGATACGAATGAAACGAACACATAAACGAAACGATATAATGGAACGAAACCAAATTCAGGGTTTTCGTGTCAATATTCAGGCCAATTTAAACCCGTTTCCGGACGCCAAATGAAATCGTTTCATTTGTATTCGTTCCATCTGTGTTCGCTTCCTTCATATCGTTTTATTGTGTTGTGCTGTTGCACTACGGCACAACACTAGCAGTTGTGCCGGCACAACTCGGAGGCGGCACAACGTTAGCAGTTGTGCCGTGTTGTAAAACTGCGGCACAATTCGCGGCACGACTAATAGCGCGCACCCTTAGTACTAAGCATTAGCTGCCGCAAATGACAGGGCTATTTTTCGAAAAATAGAATTTTTCCTTGAAAAATTCGATTTTCTTTCAAGAAAAATACGATTTTTATTGAAAAATCGAATTTTAACGAAAAATTCGGTTTTCCATTTTATCAAAAAAATCAAATTTTAGCCAAAAAATCGAATTTTTATATATTTTTTTATTCATTTTTTGACATGTTCGAACGTAGCCTTAAGAAAATTCAAAATTTTGCGCACCCTGTTAATGTCTAAAAAAATCTCACAAAATGTAGATAGCGCATAAAAACTTGAACAAAAACTGGGATATTAAGGCTTAAAAATTTCCACGAGGGGATTTCTTGGGATTAGGGTGCAGCAACCAACTCATCCAATCCATCCGTCAGGCGGAGTTGTTGCGCCGTTTTGGATTAGGATCGGTCTTTCTACGCGCACAAATTCAGTTGTTGAATCCAGCCAGTTTTGAGTATATTTGAATCGGCGTGAATCCCCCGCACAAAAGTCATCATCACTCATACCCCATTCTAACTCCTCAAGCTGAGCCAAACTTGACGAAAGAACCAGAAATCGTCTAAAGAAAAGAGCCAAGGATTAGCACCGATCCACAAAAGCAAGGAATCCGACTTCTATACAGGGTGAGCCAAAAAAAGCCGTACTTTTGCATTTTTTTGGTGAAAATTTTTTCATTTTTACCAAAAAAACTGTACTTTTTGCGTTTTTGGGTGAGAAATTTTCAAAAAATTTTTTTTCAAAAATCATCTAGGGATATTTTCATGCGAGAAATCGATTGTACTCATCGAAAAACCTTGAAAATGCTTATAGGTGATTTGAAAAATAATTTTCGCCAAAAGAACGCAAAAGTACGATTTTGTTGGCTTACCCTGTAAAATTCGAAATTTTTCATATAGTCAAACAACAATAGAAACACCGCGCTAATCCATTTTTTGATCTTGGATTTTTGCAAGACGATGAAAAATCCGCGAAATTTTATACCGCAATTTTGAAACGGTGTGATCTTTTTTTCTCGTCGTTTTACCACCGAACGACCTTGACTCTTCCGGACCGCGAGCATAATTATGCTATGTTCATGCGAGAATTATTTTGGAACAACACATTCAAACATGGAAATTGAACCTATAATGATCTTTAAAAGGTGTAAGGTGAGCCAAAAAAACCGTACAGGGTATGCCAGTAGGTTGGGACTAGGGTTTCTCGTCATCCAATCGGTCATTTTCGATGCGGTTTTTTGTAGGAGAGAGCTGAGACTTTTCTCCGTCTTCCCAATAGGGTAGAGAATTGATTTGAACATAATCTGATAGCTTAGTTATGCCCCAACAACGTAAAAAAACCGTATCAAAAAATCTTTTAACAGTTATGAGAAATAGAATTGTAAAAATTGAAAAAAAATAATAATAAAGAAGTTAAGGTTGTGGGACGAGGTGGCTTCAGTGAGGTTGCGTGTTTGGCTGTTTCCCGAAAGGTCGCTTGAAGCAGAATCGTTTCAGCTCTCTCCTACAAAAAACCGCATCGAAAATGACCGATTGGATGACGAGAAATCCTCAATGATAGTCCCAACCTACTGGGACACCCTGTACTTTTGCGTTTTTTTGGTGAAAAATTTTCAAAATTTTTTTTTCAAAAATCACCTATAAGGGGTATTTTCATGCGTTGGGGTGCGTTTTCAAGGTTGTTCGATGCGCGTAATCGATTTCTCGCATGAAAATACCCCTTATAGGTGATTTTTGAAAAAAAATGAAAATTTTTCGCTTAAAAAACGCAAAAGTACGGTTTTTTGCTCACCCTGTAAATGTTTTTTTAAGAAGTTGGGAAATTAAAAGTCAATCAAACTAGGTCGAATTACAATAAAATGAGAATTATACAACAATGAGGAATGTTCCAGTTCAATTATCACACGAAAAAAAATATCGCTAATGGGACAGGATTTTTAAATGTCATCCAAGTTCGAATTATTTATCAAACTTTTGATTATTTTTCCTCTACTGGTTAATTGAGTTGGTTTATCCAACAGGAAAAGTTCGTGCAAAGAAAGTTTATCTCGTCACGATATAAAAAGATAAATTTGTTGTACTTAAAAAATCACTTTTTTGTACTCAAGAGGTAACTTATAACGTGGGGCAAATGGGGTGACGCCTCTGTATACGAATTGTTGTCCATTTTTGAATTTGATCTTTATGGGCAAGAATTCAGTTTTTGGTCAAAAATGGATTTTTTCACACAAAAGTAAAATTCAAAAATCGTGTTCCCCCGGACGAGATGCTAACTTATGACTCTGAATTTTGGGTCCAGCTTGTTTATAGTTGGGGACTGAAACGGGATTATATAAAAAATCAAAACTATGAACATTTCAACGGATCAACATTTAAAAACACCAAAAACCAAAAAATAGAAGATAAAAAAAGATTAAATACATTGATTTGAAACGAGTTTTCCATTTATGGCAAATATTTTTCATAAAAATATCCCTAGTAACTATGCGGTTTTTTGACATAGTTTGAGATTGCTGAAAATTCATGGAATAAAAACATTTAATTGGCGTTATGTAATTCAAAGGTCGGCAAGATGGGGGAACCCCGATGAGGTGGCTCCCTCAATTTTGGGTCCATGAGTGAGTGGGTAAGGGAATGCCCCCTTGCCGACCTATGATGTAATTTATAAATTGGAAAAATAAGGCTGAACATTAGGCAAATTCAAAAATTCTCATGTAACACATTGGATTCGATGCGAGCTCTTCTGTTTTGAACGTATTTGAAAAGTACTGCCCAATGTTCTCTTCTAAAATTCGGAGATTTTTTCTCCCCTGAGGTTGCCGCCATTTAACGTTGACTAAACTCGGCAAAAAAATCTTTTGATTTTCTTCCAGAAATTACCAATCTAGGGATAATTTTATGCGAAAAATCGATTCGCGCACTCCCCCGCAACTTGAAAACCGCAGAAAAATGGTGAAAGTTTGATTTTCTCGAGAAATGAACAAATATCCCCCCATGCATCCCTGCGTGGTCGTATTTTGGCGGGAAAATCATGTTAATTTTCCCGTCAAAAACGACCACGTAGGGATGTATGTGGGGTATTTGTTCATTTCTCGAGAAAATCGAAATTTCACCATTTTTCTGCGGTTTTCAGGTTGCGGGAGTGCGATTTGTCGCATAACATTACCCCTAAATGAGTAATTACCGGAAATCAAACAATATTTTTTGCCGAGTTTAGTCAACGTTAAATGGCAGCCAACCAGGGGAACTTGCTCCTAAAATTCAATATCTTTATTCAAAATCTAAAGTCTAACTATAACAATTGAAGTGATAAAAGTAATTTGATTATACAGAGGGTGTATTTAAGAGGCAATGTCTGGAAAAGTTGCACAGGGGTGGTACATTACAACACTCATAAAGAAAAAATAAATATTTATATGCTTTCACCGTAATATCAAAAGATGAAATAAAGTAACAAACAACAAATGTAAAAAATATACACCGAATTAGATTTAAAGCAAATCTTCCGTCTTGAAATTTGCACGGACGAGATAACGCATCTGAAAAAAAAGAAATATGTTTGTATAACTCCGTTTCCCGCTGTACTAAATAAAAAGTTGGCGCGAATTTTGTTGATCGATGATTGCCAGACCGTCCGATCTGGCAAGTTAAGCAACGTTGATAGACTACAGGTTCGATCCCGCTCGGAGACAAATCTTTTTTGCAGTGTCCAAAACTGCTAAAAAATTTTTGCCTAGAGGTATTTTTATGCGATGAACATGAATCCGCCGTTATTTTTTCATGAAAAATTTTGAATGTCCAAAATTCATGAAAAAAAATGGTAAAGTGGAACTTTTTTTGCACCAACTGTATTACTTGAAGGTTAAAAACTAAAATAGGCATACCTTAACTTGAGCTTCGTTATAAACAATGTACTCGTTGTAAAGCAACGACAGATCCGTCGCGTTGTTAGAGACGGGCTTTCCAAGTGGAATACCAACTCCATTCTCATCGTAGACAGTTTGTTTCGGGTCTGGCTCCGTACCACCAATTCCTATAAAATACACAATTCATTTCGAGTATATTTGACGAAAATAATATCTCTAACCTTTAACACTGTGCTTGCCCGATTTCAACTTGCGAATTTCCCTGGCATGTTTTTCTTCTTGCACTTCACCTAGAGCCACTTCGGATAGCAACAACAACCCATCCGAGTTGTATGCATGACAATAATTAGCCGATTTGCTCGCCATATCAGCAAAATAAATGCCTTTGCCAAACATATAGCCAGTCTAAAAATACAAAAAACCACAATAGGCAATACAAGTGAACTACAGGGTGGAAAATCGGAATTTTGCCGTTTGTTGGTGAAAATTTTGAAGAAAAAATTTTTTGGGGAGGGAGTTTTAGACATGAGGAACTCAAATCTGAAGGAATTTTTTAAGTTTGGTCAAATTTTTTGTATCAAGTTTTTTTTGTTAAAAATCGTGCCCAAACCTGAAAATTAGCATAAAATGAACATAAGTTTTTTTCTTACATTCAAAAACCGTCAGTAAGGGGGGGGGTGATTTCAACACGAAATTTTATGTGAAACAACTTTGTGGAACATCATTTTCCATGAAAAGAATTTAAAAAACCTACAACAGGTGCTTCTGGTGGAGCAATTCGAAGGCCTTTACTAAGTATGCCAGCATAATTGGATAATCGTGAGCCGTGCCATAAAAGTAAATGGTTCGGAATGTCATTTTTAAAGCGCTCTTCTTCGGTCTCACGATTGAGTTTGAGTATCTAAAACACATTAAAAAATCAACACCAATATGATCTATGAAAACATACATGAACAATCTCAAGCGTAAATCCACGATGCGTCTCGGCGTGCGTATTTTTCATATACTCATCAATGCGCTTGTACTCGTCGCTGTCCTTGTCAACCACCTTACAAAATAGGTATTACTAGTTCGGAACATAGGGCACACTTTTTAAAAAAAATTTTTGTTGAAAGTGACCATTTTAGGGATAATTTTATGCGATGAAAAAAATTGCACTCTCGAAGACTGAAAATGCTGCTTCCTTGGCTATGTTATGAGATTAATAGGCATGTGAGTCTTGTTAAAAATTTGGCCATAAGGCTGCGTTCAAGCATGTCAAAAAGTGTCTAACTTTGCCTGAATTTCAATAAAATCGTGTTTATTGAAACGATTGGTCATGAAGCATAAAATTTTATTGGTCGAATAGCATAAAATTTCTTGCCTTATTTTATGCTTCATGGCCAATTGTTTCAATAAACACGAGTTTATTGAAAATCAGGCAAATTTAGACATTTTTGACATGCTTGAACGCAGCCTAAAGAGGGCATACGTCACAAAAGAACTGGTGCCATTGAACCAAAGCTTCTCGAGCAATTATCACTTCAGATTAGCCATGGTCCATTATGCCTAGTTAGGTGAAAACCGAGTATTAAAACAAGTGGAAGACCTTCTTGAGATCGAGTTTCTTCTTTATTTATTCAAAAAACGTGCCAACATAGAATCCCTTCTTTAGATTTGCATTTCCAACTAGGCACGTCGGTTTTGCATGTCAAGACGTTTTTGATATTGTTTACATAAAGCTTCATGTTTTCTCCACAAGTACGATGGCGATGAAGTAGCCCCAAATTTTCGAAATCGACGTTATCAAGTCGCAACTTTTAGGCCAAGCCCAGCAAATTCATATATATATATATAAAATACATATATATTCCATTTTGGAATTTAGTGTATAAAATTACCCCTTAAAGTGGACATTTTCAAAAATTTTTTCAAAAAGTGCGTCCTCTGTTCCAAACTAGTAATACAAAATATTTTCTATTGAAGTATTAACATGATAAAAAATACCTCCATTGCACAATGAAGTTTTTCGTAATGTTTATCAAATGGATCCTTTTCGTCATTTTCACTTTCTTCCTGCTTAATAATATTCATAGCAATTTCCATTTCTAGAAGGTCGTCCAACATCATGGTTTTTTCCTAAAAAACAAATCAATCCTTTTCCGTAACACTCAACAATCACCTTCACAAGTTTAAGATCGTTTAAAAGCGGCGGCTCTTTCGTTCCAGAACTGTATGGAATCAAAGTATAAAATCGATTCGACGCATCCACGATCTTCTCATACGACGGTTTATCTTCTTTGGAAAGCAACTAAATTTATTGAGTCTCTCTTAAATAGAATAAAAGACTAACATCTTGAAGTTCCGTAAGAACACGATAGGCATTTTGAATATGACGCTTCGAAAGCCTTCCCAATGGCATTCGATCTGTATCAATCTTTAAAAAATATTGTCTAGCAATTGAAAATCGACAATAGCTATACCTCCATTTCCTGAAGTGCCTTAGTCATAGCTTTTATGTCAAAAATCATCGAGAGCAATTCTTTAACCGGCATTGGAAGCAACGATTTCGAGGTGTTCACGTCTAATTGCGGAATGCTACCGTCGTCCTAAATTAGCAGAAGAATATCATCAGTTAATTACTCGCAAAATAACCTTGACATTGAATTCCATCTCTAATATATCAAAAAAGCCAGGATGTTTCTTGAAGTTGTGTCGATCTTCCCAGTTATTATGAGATTTTTCAAGGAATAAGCTTAAAATTCGTAATTAGATTTCTTTAAAGGAATAGGGCCGATTGAGGCGAGTTATTGTAAATTTTTTCGACAACGTAAAAAATGTTCGAGACAATAAAAAAAATACTGTTTTCGAAGAAAATCAAAAAATGGTCAAAAACATCCCAAAAACATTTTGGGATGTTTTTGACCATTTTTAGGTGTTTTTATTAATTGAAAATTGATGTAAAAAAGGCCAAAAAACACCCCAAAATTTTTTTTCAATTTTTCCTTGGAAACAGTATTCTTCAAACATTTTTTACGTTTGTCGAAAAATTTTTTGCGATAACTCGTCTCAATCGTCCTTCCTCTTTAAAAAACCTACCGCTCAAATTCTGCCTTAGCACTTTTAAGGTCAGATCCAAAAGACTCGGTTTTCGCACCGCCAATTGTAGTCCCAACACGGCCCCACGAGCGAAACACGTAATATCGTGTCTTTTCATCATGCTCCAACAATTGGAGCTTATAAAACGAATTCTTATTCGCATAAACATCTGCCGAACCAAGAGTTGCCTGCCAAGGAATTTTTTCTTTGTCAATATAAACATGAAGTTTTTCAGCTTTCTCCGCCGCTGGATCTACAGTACAACCATTTTTCACAAGCATTTTTTGTCGACCGCCAGACTTCGAGGCTAAAATTTTATGAATATAGTCTATTACTCATTTCGCATTTTTGCAAATTGGGTCAATAAAAAAAAGAATCTTTGAGAGTTTAGTTTATAAAAATGCAAATTTTTTGGCGATTTGAATATTATTTTTGAAGCAAATTATGCATTTTTATGACCCATTTTGTATTTTTCACATAAAAATCTCAAAATTTTCACGGTTTGCTCAAAAGCAAATTAGGTAGTCGTTTTTTTCGCGAATGCGGCTTCATGTCCCCCTGGTCCACATATGATATAGATCAACATCGGCAACATACACAAAAAAGATTTTTCAGATGTTGCTCCAACAGTTCGTGTCAAACTTGGTCCAGGCTTTGCCCTAAAAGCTCATTTTTAGAAGAAAATAACAAAATCATACTTCTCAAGTGGAACTTCTTTAAGCATTGCCGCTGAATAAACTCGTTCAGTAAGCTGTGGAATTTGATAGCTGGCCAAGAATTCGTTTGACTTTTTCATTTTGCTTGGAATTCTGAATGGCACTCGGTCGGGCTTCCTTGTTGAATGCATACATCTTGTATATTCGGAAATGTTACCCATGCATTGATAAGAATGGGCCGAAGTACTAAAAAATGGGCGAATTATGTAAATCATTCAAATTTTCACACATTTACCTAAAGAAAAGAGTTCCATTCTCACACTTTGTACATTTAGCTGGGACACCGAAAACAGCGCAATCAATCAATTGATCAAGCATCTATAAAAAAAAGATATATCCAACACACATCAACTTTTGTTACCCATGCATGGGTAACACAAGTTGATGTGTGTTGGGCGATTTTTTCATGTTTTTTCGACCCGAAAATTTTTTTCAAAAAAGATCCTATTTGGGAAAATTTTTCCCAATTGGATTTTTTTCATCTTTCGGTTTTTTTTCAACTTTTCCAGTTTTGGGAAATCGATTACGCGCATTCCCGAAACTTGAAAACGCTTTCCTGAGCCTGAATCAGGGAATCGCAATGTGTATATTAAAGCGAAAATCGAAAATTTTTAGATTTTCTGCCTGAAAATGACTTTCTGAAGGTAAATTTATGCGGGGAATCGAATGCGCGCATTTCCAACACTTCCCTGATCCTGAATCAAAGAAAATTTGATGTATTATAGCAAAAATTGGTCATCGCTCAATACACACACATGAAAAAATAATACCTTATCTGGTCCACCTTTGGTTTTATAGCGTCCATTTGCCACTAAAAGTTCTTCCATTTCATGCGAATCTAAGTTTTCTTGAAATTTTTCACGAACTGCCCATAAAGTGTCAGATTGTTTCTGAAAAAAAGGATTAAAGGGATGGCAAGAGCATTTTTTCAAAATCTGATTCAAAAATCAGATTTTAGAAGCAAAATGCAAAATTTTTTATTATATTTCTTATAAATTTGACAAAATTTCGCATCTCAAAAATCAGCATTCGACAATGCAAAATCAGCATTTTGCCAGATTTTTGACATCTCAAAATCTGGCACTTTTCTGAAAAATCAGGACTTGACACCCCTGATTAAGACAAATCTAGAAATTGAGTTCTACCTTTAACTTTTTCAGTGTTTCTGGATCATCTTCAACGGCTTCCGTTTTCTCTTTTTTCTTCGGGGGTCCTTCGCCATTTTCTTCTTTAGCTGGGCGCTTTCTAAAATACAAAATATAAGAAATAAAAATGAGCAACTTTTACTCTGTTGCTTTGCCAAACAATTTTTCCAAAGCTTGTTTTTCACCATCTATAAGATCTTCAAAGCCACCAATTCTAAAAATCGAATGTGTTGTATTTAGACCAGGGATGCAAAGAACATTTTGTTAAGAAAATTTGACTAGTTCAAAAATCAGATTTTAGGAGCAAAAATCAGAAAAATGCAAATTTTCCATTTATATTTCTTATAAATTTGACAAAATTTCGTATCTCTAAAATCAGATTTGACACTGAAAAATTAGATTTTACCAGCTTTTTGACATCTCAAAATCAGCACTTTTCTGAAAAAATCAGCAGACTTGGCACTTATGATTTAGATTTATACAAAACCTATGTATATTTTCTAAGATTCTCCCCTCAAATTAATTTATAAAAAACCGTATGAAGTACGTATAAGAAAACGTATAAATAGCGTATAAAAAAGCATATTAACGTATAAAAAAACTATTCTTTCTCAGTTATATAAACAATAAAAAAAACTCACTCGTCCGCACCGCCTTGATAAACATTCAAAGTTTGAAAGCATTGTGGGTGATAATTTGAAGCTTTGTAACCAATACGAAGTTCGCCTTTAGGTATCTTTTCTTTGCATGTAAAACATTTTCCAGAGCCGGCTTTCGCATGTTCTACTTTTGGAACTGCAGGTTTCGGCGTGCCTATACCCATTTCCTCAGCGGCAGCACCATCTAAATTTGAAAGATTTTAAACAAATTCGGTACTTTACCACTTTACGGAACTCAGTGACGTAGCTAATGGGCGAGACAGGCGATTGTCCCTCAGTCGGGCCAAAAACACGAAAAAATTATAATGGTATAGGAAGTGTTTATGGAGCACCCACTTTTTTTTAACTTTCAGAGGGAAATGGAGTATAAAAGAAAATTTTTAAACATTGTTGCTAATGGGTCTGTTAAAGTGTTATAGTACCAAAAATTTCCTCAATTTACCTTCCTGAATAACCTTAATCCGAGCTCGAACTCGCTCTTGATCTTCCCATTTCAACCATTCCATACCACGGATTGAAGCTTCATTAATATCCGCCTTACGAGCACGGCGCCAGAAGCATTCAAAATGAAACCTAAAATTTTAAGAATAAAAAATCTCATCTCACAAGGGGAAACCTTCCTACATGTCAGTCCGAAATCAAAGTGTATTAACGTTAAGAAACCGTATTATGTATAAGTAACGTAAGGTATAAGAGAATTTTCTTTCTCAGTTATATAGAAACCTAGCTAAAATTGTTTCTCATATTATATGAGTCATATATGACTTTCTATCAAAAGTAAAGGAATTTTTTTCCAAACGAGCACTTTTGATTTTCCCTATACTTCAAACGGATCGACTTTTAACTAAAATTTAACATAAAAGTTCGAAAATTTTCAATTTTTAGATTAATTTTTGCAAATTTTGCTTTGAAATCAATCGTTTTTCAGCTAAAATTAGCTTTAAAATTAAAAATTTTCGAATTTTTATGTTAAATTTCCCGTAAAAATTAACCCGTTTAGAGTGTAGGAAAAATAAAAAGTTGCTCGTTTAGAAAAAAACTCCTTCACTTTTGATAGGAAAGTCGTATATGAGGAACAATTTTAGCTAGGTTTCAATATCGATTTCAGACTGCATGTAGGAAGAAGGTTCCCCTGTCAGTATAAAACCTACCAATTATCTTGAAGACCATCAAAAAATCGAGATTGCGTTCTAATCGCCATTCTTAATGTTCCCTAAAAGGGTTTTTAAATTCAAACAAATTTATAAACTCATGTAGTTTTTGTCAAAAAATTTCATGTCAAAAAAAATACCTGTGCTATAGTCTCTTTACAGGCTTTACAAGCTGCTCTTCCACTTTTAGAATACTCAGCTCCATACGGTAGGTCTACGCGCTTTTTATTAGCTTCTTCTGACATTTTTAAAACACCTAAATTCGCAACTTGTATAAATTCAGTTCATACAAATGGATGTTGTAGCGTTTTTCGAAAAATAAATAACGAATTGTACATTAAAAACGACAATAGTGAAGAAACAAACCACCGTTCGGTTTTTATACACATTTATGAAACACTTGAAATATTTTTTGGCTCTATCCCAGTTTATGAGTCCCAAGTACTTATATGAGTCCCATGAACTTTTATGAGTCCTATGATTTTTTATGAGTCCTATAATATTTATTTGATAAATTTTGGGTAAAATAATATCTTTTGATGACAATTGATTAATAAATAAAATAGAAATATTGATAGAAAATAATTTATCGATTAAAAAACAATTAGGTGCTATTGCAGTTTAGGGGTCTAATCGACTTGTAGGGGTCCAATTAACAGTTTAAGGGCCCAATCACAATTTGCTTAGGCCTAAGCATAGGCTAGACCAAGCATAAGTCTTCTTTGGACCCTTAAAAGTTGATGGGACTCATAAAAAATCGATAGGACTCATAAAAATCTATAGGACTCATAAAAAATTGATAGGACTCATAAAAGTCCATGGGACTCATATAAGTACTTGGGACTCATAAACTGGGATAGAGCCTATTTTTTTAGGGCTGCGTCTACAGTTCACTCGCGAACATCTTGCGAGTGACCCTTTCCACTTACTCGTGTCACTCGCAATCGACTAGCTAGGCTAAAAGCCATAGTGGAACCTTCGAAAAACCATCATGCGAGTAAATTTTTGCCCTGAAAGGGTCTACTCGCGTGTCACTCGCAAGCCCTGTGAGTGATCTGTAGCCGCAGACCAAACCACACTTGCACAATCCTCATATTGGGCCGTACATTTGTACATGAGGGGGGGGGGGATCGCGCAGGGATGGAGGTAGGGAGGTTCACACAGGGGGCGACAAGGTGCATCACCCACTGGGTGATAGCACCCAAAATTCACCCACCCATCACCCAGTGGGTGATAGTGAGTGATGCCACCCACTGGGTGATGGGTGGGTGAATTTTGGGTACTATCACCTATTTATTCGCCCCCTGGGTTCACGTGACTTCAAAAGTCATCAATCTTACCAGAAATAGTGTCTCAATTGAAAAAAAGTGAAGTGTAAAAACTTTTGGAACAACCCAATATTCAAAATTTGGGATATTAAAAACCTAATTTTGAAAAACCGCATCGAAAAAGCCTTTATCTACGCCGAAAACAACCCAAATATGGATTCGTACACCAATTTTCAATAGAAAACAGCACTTTTTGCGATCACGCGGTATTTTACAAAAAAATTTTATGAAAATTTTGCCTAAAAACACCTACATATAGTAAAAATTTGATGAAAAATCGATTCCCGCTATTCTTTTTTTCCAAATTCCAACTGCAATAATGAGAAAATTGTATTTTTTGCGATCACACGGTGTTTTACAATGAAAATTTTGCTCAAAACATCTTCATCATAAGTCGCAAAGGGGAAGCCTCCCCCTGACCCACTCTCATGGACCCAAAATCGAGGGGGGACCACTTCATCGGGGTCCCCTCCCCCCACCTTGCCGACCTATGATCTTCATATAGTGCTCTTTCAACAAGCCTCTATGGTGCAGTGGCAAGTGGTCACAAGGTCGCGCTGCTTTGCCACTGCACCATAGAGGCTTGTTGATGGAGCAACGTCTTTTCAAACCAAATACTAGTGCTTTTTCGGTCGAAAAAATCTATATTTTCCCTGAATCAGGGTCAAGGAAGCATTTTCACGCTTCGGGAATGCGCACAATCGATTTTTCGCATGATTTTACACCTATATAGGCTGCTTTGGCAAAAATTTTTTTCTTGGATGTCACCCCCTTTTAACAACTATTCTCAAAAAATTTTCGCCTGCGGCGCTGGTTTTTTTGTCTTAACTCAAGGATTTCAACAAAATTTGTTGTGTTGTTACTTACTTTCAAAATCTAAATATTTTTTCAAATCCCTGATTTCGTCTCTATATTTACTTCATTTCAAAATAAAATTTAAAATTTTCATTTTAATGCTTATGTACAAACAAAAGTGTAAGCGCTTCTTGTCTGCACATATAATGTAGTCGAATGTTCTGATTTGAACTTGATCATTTTGTCGTTAAAAAATTATGTTTAGGGATGGTTAATCCGTTTATATATACGCTTGTTGCGCTATTTGGTTCGAGTTCGTGGTTGAGCACCAATTCGGTATGGATGCAACTTCCTTTACTCACAGAAGAATTGCCAGAAAAGTGGAATTTGCCTTCTTATTTAACAGTTATAGTTCAAGTAAATTTTATTTTTATATGACGAAAAAAAGAGAGGCTACGAATCCTCGCCGACAGGCGCGAATTCGGAACCTCTACATTTCCAGGGGTCCAAAATGGGTTAAGAAACTGAACATAAAATGTTCCGAACACAGACGGGGCGTAGCCAGAAAAAAATTTAGAGGGGCTGAAGTGTAGAATTTTGGGTCGCTGCGCCGTAAAATTTTTGCGTTAAAAATTTTTACAAAAAACCAGCGAAAAATTTTTTGAAAATACTTGTTTTTAAGCTGAAAATGCTCAAAAATTTACAATTTGGTGAAAATTTTGCCAAAATTTGGGCTTTTTTGGTAAAAAAAATGGCCTATTATAGTGAAAAAATTGAAAATTTTGGTGAAAAACCATTAAAAAATTCTGCGCGACACTATCAAGCACAAACACAACCAAAATTTTTCAGCTTGCCTCGATTGGACCGTTGCTATATAGCATTCTTCATAAATGTACAAATTTGACGATTCCTACCGCCCCAGTTATCCAAGTTCTGCTAATCATTTGTACGGCTACAAATTTTGTACTAGCTTTTACTTGTAAAACAACCGGAATCATCTTCGGACAGGAGCATTCTATTGCACTAATTGCTGTTATGTTCTTCATGGCATTAGTCAACTCGACGTCGAATGTCTTATTTCTTCCGTATATGGCAACTTTTCAACCTGGTTATCTTACCGCTTATTTTGTTGGAATGGGATTGAGTGCTCTAGTGCCAAGCTTGTTTTCATTAATTCAAGGTTAGTGTAAAAAACGGCTTTTAATTAGGATTTTGGTCTCGAAAAGTGCGATTTTACTTTCGAGAAGAGTCTCGTCGCAAATCTCGTCTTGATCTCGAAATTTTCAATTTTTTCACTAAAATAGGCCATTTTTTCACCAAAAAAGCCCAAAATTTGGTAAAATTTTCGCCAAAAATTGTAAATTTCTGAGCATTTTCAGCTTAAAAACAAGATTTCTCAAAAAAATTTTCTCCTGCGGCGCTGTTTATTTTACTGAGATTTTAAACAAAAAATTTACACCATGCAGAAGAAAATTTTTTTTTATTTTCAACAACAGAATGGGGGCAAAATTTTCTATTTTTCAACAAAAATGCCCAAATTTGTGTCGAATTTCACCAAGCAGTCGTAATTTTCTGAGCATTTTCAGCTTAAAATCAAATGTTTTAAAAAATTCTCGCCTGCGGCGCTGATTTTTTTATTTTTAACACAAATTTTTTTTTGAAAAAATATATAAAAACTATGAGGAAGGACCCTTATATTTTTTGAAAATTCGTCAAAAATCGAATATTTTTTGAAAAATTGAAAAAAAACATAAGGGAAGACCCTTATTTTTTGACAATTTTTGGGAAAAATTGACAAATTTAAAGTTTCGAAATCTCGCTCCCAAATCTCAACGGTCTCAAATATCTTAGTCTTGATTTCGTCATTTTATCTCAACCTCATCCCACCCTACTTTGAATTTTATCCGTTTTAGGTACAAGTAGATACGAATGCAGATTGGATAATTCGACAGGAACACATTACGCATATTATTTCCAGCCACGATTTGGAGTGAAAGAATACAATCTGATTTTGTTTGGCTGGATGTGCCTAACTGTGTTAGCTTTTGCATTCCTTCATTGGGGCCGGCATTTGCTTGATAAAAGAGCTACAAAAAGAGCTTCAATCGATATTCTTCCTCCAGATGAATCCAGCCCTTTGAATGTAAGACGCAAAATGATTTCATAAAAATGGAATTTTAGAATCCGCATATAGAAGCAGAAGATCGAAGAGATAGTCTTTCTAGGTATTACATACTTCTTGCCTGCTTAGCCATAATTTGTGCTCAAATGAATGGTATTGTTCCAAGTATTCAAAGTTTTGCGACATTGCCATATTCACAAGTTTGTTTTATAAGCAATAAATTTATACAAGGTGGGCCAAAAAGTGAGTTGTTGCGATTCTTTGGGACCCAGATCGTATGAATTTTCTTTATAATAGAAATTTTTTCACAAAAAGTGATGTTCTACAAAATTGTTCGTGAGATCACTACGGACAACTTTGTAGAACAACACCTTTGGTGAAAAAATTTCTGTTATGAAGAAAATCCTTCCAAAAAATCACAACAAGCCACTTTTTTGTAGCCCACCTTATACATGGCCTATGCAGTAATTTTTCTACAAGATTTTTTTAGCTAACGTACCACCTTGCATTGACGTTGTCCAATATCGCCCAACCAGTTGCCTGTTTCCTGCCATTATGGATTCAACCAAGAAAATTGCCGATTTTATTAGTTCTTACGAGTGTATCTTGTATATTTTGTGGCATCATTGTGCTTTTAGCTGCTCAAAGCCCGACACCTTTATTGCATCTCAGTTTTTGGGGCGGTTTTATCTCGGTGGCCGCTGCCGTAGGTGCTTCCTCAGTGCAAGCATATCTCCGTACTGTGTTCACTGCTGTGATACGTGAAGATTCTCCACACAATGATTCTAGACTCTTCTGGTGTGGTGTTTTTATGCAGGTATTCGATTTTTTAATATAAGTTCATCAAAAAAATTTTTAGATCGGATCTTTTTTGGGATCTTTAATCATGTTTCCATTGGTGAATATCGTTGGTCTATTCCACCAAGCTCCAAGTCCTTGTTCACATTTATGAAATGTGTTTTAAAAATTTCATCTAGCATATCTCAATCTCATTTATTTATATGCCTTAATAATTTATTCGAATTTTTATATACAGGGTTAATTGTTGTATATGGTTATTTTGATAAAAAATTTGAAAAAATTGCGCCAAAATCACAAAAAGTGCACTTTTTTTACTCACCCTCTGTAGCTTTTAATTTCTATTGGATTGTTCCGAAAGTTTCCGGGCTTTCACTTTTCAATTTTTTTATACTCTATCGATAGACTATAAAAAAATTGAAAAGTGAATTCCAAGAACTTTTGGAACAACCCCAATAAAAATTAAAAGCTACGCAGGGTGAGTAAAAAAAGTGCACTTTTTTGATTTTGTGATTTTGGCGCAATTTTTTCAAATTTTTTATTCTTTTTTGGGAAATTTTGAAAATAAACCGCGTAAAAAAGTAAAAAAAATCTGTTTGAACATCGATGAGACGAATTCGATCTTATTGCCGAATCTTCTTCGGTTCTTTCATCGAAAAGTATTTTTCCAACTCTTCTACTGTTAAATATCCTTGATTATGAACATCCAATTCCTAAATACAGAGTGTTCCAAAAAACCGCAATTTGGTCATTTTTTGGCGAAAATTTTTCAACAAAATTAATCAGGGGTATTTTTATGCGAGAAATCGATTTCGCGCATCGAAACCCCCGAAAACGTCTCCCAGGCAGTAAAATATACGATTTTCGTNAATCAGGGGTATTTTTATGCGAGAAATCGATTTCGCGCATCGAAACCCCCGAAAACGTCTCCCAGGCAGTAAAATATACGATTTTCGTATTTTTTCAGTTATTTTCGATAGGAATTCCTACTTGAAAATTGGATATTTCATGGTCTGGGAGGCGTTTTCAAGGGTTTTCGATGCGTGCAATCGATTTCTCGCATAAAAAATATCCCTAATGAGTCATTTTGAAGAAAAAATTTTTTGAAAAATTTTCGCCAAAAAATGACCAAATGGCGATTTTTTGGAACACCATGTAAACAAAAACTGTTATTGAAGGGAAGGGTTATAGGCTAATTCCGGCATACTTTAAATATTAACATAGCTCTTCTGGAAATTTCGTGATAGGTCGACTCATCTACACAATCCAATACAACGGAATTATTTCTCTTCATTTGCTCTCTACCAACTAACATAAATACAGATTTGACAAACTCATTAAACTCCTAAACACTCAATGTACATCCGATTAGAAATGTCCATTTACTGGAAAATAAACTCGATCCAAACGTCCATTAATTAGCCTCATTGTCCATTCGGCATGCGTTCGACCATCTTCCATGTATAACAGAGAAAGGCATTCGATTAAGTCCTACAAGTTTCAAGTTTTTTATGCCATAAGAGAAAAATGACCTTAAAGGTGATTTGATCACGTTTAGGAGAGTTATAACAAATGGCATTGAACATTCTTTCCAAATATGCATCACTTATTCGGTCAGGAACATAGACACCAAGAAGTTTTTTAAATTCAGCTAATTTCATCCTTCCCGTGGGGCATTCCTGAAAAAATTTCATCAGTTGGTGTTGGAACTTTTTGAAAATTCGACATTTTATAGGTTCAACTTGAACTCGATTTTTATGCGAGTTTCAAAATCTGAGACCTTGGAATATTTTCATGGGTGAAAAACTTTTGAAAATTTTCGCCAAAAAATGCAAAAGTATGGTTTTTTTTGGCTCGTTCTGTAATGACTTACATTTTTGAATTTAGCATACATATACTTCACCCATCTCTTAGAAAACTGTCCATGGCAATATGCCATAAGTTGATCATAGTCAGGTCTCTCTGGTGGTTCAATCTTTTGAAGATCAGTAAGACTATCCACATCAGACTCTGCAAAAGTTCGAGCATAGAACATTTTTTAAAGAACCACTAATATAATAGTTTAAAAAATAATAATAGAGACGTGGAAGAGGTGGACAAACTCTGTTATTACTTGAATATACCACGACGTCAGCGCTACACTTTTTTTAATGAGCCTGACAAGGAAGGAAAAACACGGCAATGACTATGCTGACACCATGAAGCATGCCGGCAACAATGAATGCGAGCCTCTAATGCTAGTCTTCATGGCATTTTTAACATGATTGAATAGCCTATGAGAGCATAGACAAGAACACCAAAACACTGGAAGAATAGGATCTTTAACTTGATATCACTGAGCAGGAAAAAATTTGGAGCTATTGTGGATCAGGAGGTCACTCCAGAGTCAAAAATCGAAAAATTTTTTTCTAAAATTAAAAAAAATGACATATTTAGGAGTAATTTTAATAGAAAAATCGATTGCGCGCATTCCCGAAGCGTGAAAACCTTTGTTTGACCCTTAAAAATTGAAAAATACGTATTTTTAAATGTGAAAATATGGGTAAAAATACGTATTTTTCAATTTTTAAGCGTCAAACAAAGATTTTCACGCTTTGGGAATGCGCGCAATCGATTTCTCGCATAAAATTACCCCTAGATATATCATTTTTTTTTAATTTTAGAAAAAATTTTCGATTATTGACCCCGGGGTCAAACTCCTGGTCCACAATAGCTCCAAAAATTCATTCATAGAAAGTTTTGTCTGAATAAGACTTTTTTAAATACAGAAACTGGAAGCTTAAAAGAACACATGAACAAAATTTTGAAAAAAATCCCATTCATTCTCACAGCAGGACTGAGCAATTTCACTCGCAATTCCGATTATTTTCCTTTATTTATTCATGTCAAAGCCCTAAGTTATAAAATGAGCGAGAAATTTTAACACGAGCCAAGGCCGGCCTCCGGCTCGATATGCACTCTACAAACTAAACAACTATCTTAAAACTTAAATCTAAACTTACTTATGGCTACCATCAATAGATCTTTCCACTACGGATGTCCGTTCACCTAAATCGACTAAGAGAAATATAACCTAAAAAGTAAATACAGGGTGTATAAAAAAAAACAAGAATTTGGGCGATTTTTCATGCTTTTTTTCAAAAATGACCTTATTAGGGCTAATTTTATGCGAAAAATCGATTGCGCGCATTTTCGACGCTTGCCTGATCCTTATTCACGAAAGTAAGTGTGTATATAAAAACTAAAAATATAAATTTACACACTTACTTTCCTGAATCAGGATCTGGAAGCGTTTTCAAGCTGCGAGAATGCGCGCAATCGATTTCCCACATAAAATAATCTCGGGTCATTTTTAGGATGTTTGAATAAAATTCGGATCGAAAAAAACATGAAAAAATCGCCAAAATTCCGGTTTTTTCGATACATCCTGTATATAAGAGAATAATATTCGGTAGAAATAAAAATAACAGGAGTAAGTATACAATGGTAATGTCACTTAACGTAGGTGTGTTCTAAATTTTGTTAAAAATGGCTCCTCTAAGGCTAAAATTAGCCGAAAAATCCAAAAAACGCACTCTCGCGGCGTAAAAAATTTCTTTCACAACGTTTCGAGCAGTTTTTGGTGCCTAACACCATGTTTTTGTTTGATTCTTGTTAAAAATGTGACCCTAAAGAGGGCTGTTGGGATAAGAAAGATGGCTTATTTACGGGTTGCATCGATAGAATGCTGCTAAGGTCTATACAGTTTTCATAGGCATCCCTGCGTGGTCGTATTTTGGCGGGAAATTTTCAAGGATTTTCCTGCGAAAAAACGACCACGCAGGGGTGCATAAATTCCATGAAAACTACATTTTGTTGCAGAAACTTTTGATTTAGTATGTAATTTATCAAATAATATGGTGTTAGGTACCAAGAACTGCTCGAAACATGGTGAAGAAAAACTTTTCTTACGCCGCGAGAGTACGTTTTTTGGATTTTCAGTTAATTTTAGCCTTAGGGGAGCCATTTTTAACAGTTAGAACAAAAAATTTTTGGATTTTGAGTCACGTTAAGTAACACTACCATTGTATACTTGCTCCAAATAACACCTATCAATTAGAGAAATGAAGCCTCAAACTATCTATAAGATGGCGCACAAAAAACCGGATACTTTAAAAAATGCCTGAAAGAATTGAAAAATTCTTCAAAAAAAAAATTTAAACTCTTTTTTAAGTGTCCGGTTTTTTTGTGCGCCACCCTGTAGTAGAAAATTAAAATCAAAAAGTTTTCGTGAAATTAATTAGAGAAAAGAGCCAGAGCTAGCATAAGCTAACAGGAAAAGTGAAATGTTGCATTAAAGCTATGAAACCCTTCGAGCCATCTGTTTTAAATAACCAAAGAAAACAATGAGATTATATCCAAGAAATTCGATACAAGCAAAAATGGGAAATCATTTAATGGCTTTATCTTATAAAAAAAGACTTATTTTGAAAGAGAGTACAGGGTGTATAGAAAAAAACCGGAATTTGGGCGATTTTTCATGTTTTTTCGAGCCGAAATTTTTTTTTCAAAAATCCTAAAAATAACCCATATAGGGGTAATTTTATGCGGGAAATCGATTGCGCACAATCCCGAAACTTAAAAATGCTTCCCAGATCCTGATTCAGGAATGTGATGGTCTATATGTTACGGGAAAATCTTATTCGTTTTTATTGGAATTTCAGATTTTTCCGGGAAAAAGGCTTAGCCTTAGGCTAAGACATAAGGCTAAGCCTTTTTCGTGAGAAAATCTGATCAGTTCAGATTTTCCCGTAAAATATAAAGCTAAAAATACAAATTTACATACTTTCCTGAATCAGGAGCTGGAAAGCGTTTTCAAGCTTCGAGAATGCGCGCAATCGATTTCCCGCATAAAATTACCCCCTATATTTTAATTTTTGAAAAAAATTTTTCGATTTTTTTCAAAAAAAAATGAAACAGTTGAAAAAACATGAAAAAATCACCCAAATTCCGGTTTTTTTCGATACACCCTGTATATAAAATTATAAGTCATAAGATACCTTCATCTGTGTAGAGAATTTTAAATTGAATTTCTCGTAAATTCCAATAAAAACGGATGAATAGCTCGTTTAAGGTCTTGTTATTCTGAAAGATTGGTGGCGGATTTTGGTATGTACGATGAACTGTTCTTTCAAGCTAAAAAATGAAGTTTTATTTTGGATCATGACTGTATAGAACCGATGTTATGCTCACAAGGGACCTTCAATGTCGGACAAGCTCAGANTGGTGGCGGATTTTGGTATGTACGATGAACTGTTCTTTCAAGCTAAAAAATTAAGTTTTATTTTGGATCATGACTGTATAGAACCGATGTTATGCTCACAAGGGACCTTCAATGTCGGACAAGCTCAGATTTTTTCGAGATCTAGCTCAAAATTAGGAAAAATGCGGAAAAAACGAATATAATAGTCGCTTGATTGATTGGATATAAATTTTTTGAGCTATGGGGCCATAAAGTTGCAAAATTGTTCGATTTTTAATTTTTTAAAAAGGACTAGTACTTGGTTTGAAAAGACATTTCAACAAGCCTCGGTAGTGCAGTGACAAAGCAGCGGCTTCGTGGCCACAAGGTCGCGGGTTCGAATCTCGCTTGGAGCCAAATTTTTTTTTGCACAAGTAAAAATCGAAAAATTTTGCAACTTCGAGACGCTAAACGTCTCAAATTCGTGACTCAAGTCGAGACGGTGTCTCGAATTTGTCTCGACCTCGTTTAAATTAGTTTGAGTATTGACACGAAAACTCTGCTTCATGTTTTCGTTTCAATAACCCAAAACAATTTTCAAATTGGATAAATTTGGTGTCGTTTTGTTCGTCGCGTCGAGCTATAAAGAATTGCGTCGCTGTTTTTTAAATACACCCAATAATTAAGCGTATTTTTCAAAAATGTAAAATTCAGGGATTCGTGTCAATACTCCAACTAATTCAAACGAGGTCGAGACAGCGTCTCGACTGTTCTAACACCGATTCCTGGAAAAGTTGGCAGAGAGCGAACAAGCTAACGTGCAGCGCAAGGTGATTCTCCCGTCGACGTTCCCCGGCTCACCGCGATTCTACTCCGAGTACTACGAAGACGTCATGGCCTTGGTACGCCGCTATGGAATGCCCGACTTCTTTCACACGATTACCTGCAACCCGAACTGGCCCGAAATCAAGGGTCTCTCCCACCATAATCTTTGGAACGAATGTTTTTAAATATTAGCGCTGCGCTCGTCCAGCCTCGCTCGACCGAATGAGGGCCGCCACTAATTCGTTCGGAAATTTTTGACTTCACTAGTTTATCACTAATAACATCACTAATTCCGTTCGGACACATCACTAATTCCGTTCGGACACATCACTAATACTAATAGGCGTTCGGATGCGTTCAGAAACGTTCTGATGCATTCGGAAATGTTCGGACGAGCGTCTGAACGCGTCCGAACGCAATTAGTGAAGTTATTAGTGAACTAAAGTCCGTTCGGGAGCCGTCCGAACGTATTAGTGGCGGCCCTGAATGCCGAGATTATTCGAAGAATTTTGATCGTTTTATGTATTTTTTGTTTCGATCTATCTCGCTTCATCCGCGAGACGCCCTATTCGAGTTTTAGCATTCTGCTTGGCCGTGCAATATTCTTTTTATAGTTTTTGAATACTCATCGTTTGCTTCAATTTGATACCCATATTGCCTTATGACCTCGAATTTTAATTTTTGGCATCCATTCGTGCATGGCATCCCTACGTGGGCGTACATAATTTTTAGACGTCACCAATTCCCCCATGGTCCCCCCCCCCCGCGTAGTCGAAATCAGCGCGTTTTTCCATTGAAAAAAATCGAAAAACGCTACTTTTCCCTATTGGGCCCAAAGGGAATAGGAGGGTATCCCCTGTAAAAATTATCTCTAGGGGGTGGACCCATATCGACCACTCATTTTTCTTCTTTCACCACCCCTAACACGTAGTCCCTGCACTTTTTGGAGATCGCCTGTACACACGAACGAACACAAGGCTTTATATACAAGGATTGTTGTTGGTTGAATATGTTGATTGAAATTCGTGCTCGCAACACTCTTAGACCTCATTTCTCTTTCAAATTTGACCATTTTATTGCAGCGAAAAGCCTTTGAATTTTTGAATAACCGAATCCCCCAAAACTATTATTGAATGCGAAAGAGAAGGACAGCTCAACTATGTAGCATAGGGCCCACTTTCCTATTGCCATGCGCGCCAGTTGGAGTTGTCAATATTTCGAAATGTGCGCGCGCGTTTTCGATTAATAATAATGCCGCGTTGGTTGTGTTAAAAATTTATGGGGGTTCCATTTTGTCCTTGAAATTGTGCACATTTTTTCTCATTTCATTATATCTTGAGAGCCCGTGAATTTTTTCCTGAAAACATACTCAGTACCAGGGGGTTGAAAAGTGGTCGGGGCCGGTGGCAGTGAATCCACCCTAAAATACGGAGGGATCCTTAAAAAAGTACTGAGCAGGGCCCTCAAAAGTCCCCGGGGGACTTTTGGGGACCCTGATCAGTACTTTTTTGGACCTGAAACTTATACCTCATTACTTTGGTATACTAGCAATTTTTTTTAGTTTGAATTCTTTAAGTTTATTCTTATAATAACAGCTAACTACCAATATGGTAAGTAATTTGTTTTTATAACTAATACTTTCCTTATTACGAAAAAATTTGAACTTGTTCTATTAGATCTTTTCTGCCTAATAGTTAAAATTGTTTGATTTTTGAATGTAAATCGAATAACAGGAAAACTAGAATAACAGCTGGGAAGGGTTCTATTTTTTTACCATTTAAATAAATTTTGCCACAAAAATTACTGAGCTACGAATTCTGTGTGTTTTCTACTATAAATATTTTTCTAGCGTGAAGTTATCTCAATTCATGTGGGACAAGCCGGTGTGCAAATTGGAAACGCTTGCTGGGAGCTATATTGCTTAGAACATGGAATCCAAGTAATCTTTTCAGTTTTACTTTGTTAATTTTTTTGAAATTTTTAGCCTGATGGTCGTATTCCTTCGGAAAGTCAAGTGCAAGCTGACGATTCGTTTAGCACATTTTTCTCCGAAACTGGAAACGGACGCCACGTGCCGCGCGCTGTTATGGTTGATTTGGAGCCAACCGTTATTGATGAAATCCGATCTGGCACTTACAAGCAACTTTTCCATCCCGAGCAGCTTATTACAGGCAAAGAAGACGCCGCGAATAACTATGCGCGAGGACACTATACAGTTGGCAAGGAAATCATAGATCCTGTTTTGGACCGACTTCGCCGAATTTCTGAAAATTGCACAGGACTCCAAGGCTTTCTAATTTTCCATTCATTTGGCGGTAAGCTCCTATCTCCATAGTCAATGGCGGCTACCATTTCGGAATGAGTGGCCCACCCACAATTTTTTAAAATAAAAAACGCATTTAGTAATTTTTCCTCGTATAAAATAACCCCCATAAGATTTTTTCTCTAAAACAGTTTTTTTTTCATCGTTTTGAACATTTTTTACCAAAAAATCGAATTTGGCCAAAAATCGGAAAATTGCCTTGAGGATCAAGGGGATATTTCGCCCCATCCGAAATGAAACCTAGATAGTACCACTATTATTTTTTTAAGGAGGTACTGGCTCTGGCTTCACTTCTCTATTGATGGAGCGCCTTTCGGTAGATTATGGCAAGAAGTCAAAATTGGAGTTCTCTGTTTATCCTGCTCCTCAAGTCTCAACGGCAGTTGTCGAACCATACAACTCTGTGCTTACAACTCACACCACTTTGGAACACTCGGATTGCGCTTTCATGGTTGATAACGAAGCTATCTATGACATTTGCCGTCGTAAACTTGGCGTTGAGCGCCCTTCGTACACGAACTTGAACCGTTTGATCTCACAGGTAGACTAGCGCCTTTGACCAAATTCTATTTTTGGCCAAAATTCACTTTTCCACAAACTTTACTTAAATTTTAGGTTGTTTCGTCGATTACTGCATCATTGCGCTTCGATGGTGCATTGAATGTCGACCTTACAGAATTCCAAACGAATCTTGTGCCGTATCCGCGAATCCACTTCCCGTTAGCCACTTATGCCCCAGTAATCTCAGCCGAAAAAGCCTACCACGAATCGTTGAGCGTTTCCGAAATTACCAATTCTTGCTTCGAGCCAGCCAACCAGATGGTCAAGTGCGATCCACGACATGGAAAGTATATGGCCGTGTGCCTACTTTACCGTGGCGATGTCGTCCCAAAGGATGTGAATGCGGCTATTGCAGCTATAAAGACGAACCGCACAGTTCAATTCGTTGACTGGTGTCCAACTGGTTTCAAGGTATGTATGTGTTATGTGTGATTATCGAAAATGCTACCTTGACTCTGATTCAGGGTCGATGTATTGAAGCGAAAAGCATTTGATTCGCCGCATAGAACCCATAAAGTGGGGGTCATTTTTAGAAAAAAAAATTTTTCGATTAGAACTTTTTTCCGATTTGAACCTAACGATTTTTTCGTTTTTTGCCATCACTGTCAACAAAAATATCTATTTTGTAGGTTGGCATCAACTATCAGCCACCAACTGTCGTTCCAGGTGGTGATTTGTCAAAGGTACCACGTGCTGTCTGCATGTTATCGAACACAACAGCAATCGCTGAAGCATGGGCAAGACTCGACCGCAAGGTACTACTACTATTTTTTTATTATCACTCCTCATTTTTTCTAACATTGATTTTTTTCAGTTCGATTTGATGTACGCTAAGCGCGCTTTTGTCCATTGGTACGTTGGTGAAGGAATGGAGGAAGGAGAATTCAGCGAAGCTCGTGAAGATTTGGCCGCGCTTGAGAAGGACTACGAAGAGGTTGGAATAGACTCAGTTGAAGGAGAAGGCGAAGGTGGTGACGAATATTAAGAAGGGGGAATAAAACCACTTGTTCTTTATCTTATAATTTATTTTATTGTATGGCATTTATTTATAACGCTTCAGTTTTATTTTGTTCGCTGCTTATTATTAGGCATTCCATTTGGACTTGAAATTTAAAAAAGCATAAATCTGTATTTGTTGATTTACTCACAAGGATTATCACTAGGTGCAACACCCCTATGACCAGACCACGAATACAACGTGAAACTATATGAAAAACCTTGTCAAAAATTTGCTTCCCTGAAGCGTTTTTCACTTCGAAAATGTCAAATTTCCATAAATTGTAAAGTGCAACACAAGTGCATAGAAAAATGGATTGATTGAATACAGGCTGTTTAAAAAACTATCATTTGGTCTTTTTTGCGAAAATTTTTTCCCCAAAATGACTCATGGGTATTTTGATGCGAGAAATCGATTGCCGAATCGAAAAACCTTGAAAACGCCTCCCAGACTATCAAATTTTCAAGTAGGAATTTCAACCGAAAATAACTAAAAATATGAAAATTGTATAAATTTCTTGGTCTGAGAGGAATTTTCGATGCGCGCAATCGATTTCTCGCATCCAAATACCCATGAGTCATTTTGGAGAAAAAATTTTCGCCAAGAAATGACCAAATGGTGGGATTTTTTGGAACACCATGTATCTTGGAAATCCTACCTCAGATGGTCTTCTAGGGGTTCTTTTCGTTTTGACTGGAATAAATGTATTTTTGCCAGCAAACATATTGACTTCTACAGAATAGAATACGCAAAGAAAAAACAGCGATTGGTTATTACTAACAAGCCATTTGAAAATATATTAGTCTAAATTGAATCTAGGCTTGACTCAATAATGTTCAAGCATACTTGCGAGATGTCAAACAGCGTTTCCAATTTAATTGTTCCCTAAAGGGTATTTTTGAAGAATGTAAAAACAGACAGATCAAAGTACAGAGTGAGCCAAAAAAACATCGTACTTTGCGTTTTTTGGAGAAAAATTTTCGAATTTGTTCGATTTTTGAAGAATTTTTCGATTTTTGACAAATTTATATATTTTTTTTTCAAAAATCTCATGAAAATACCCCTTATAGGTGATTTTTGAAAAAAATTTTTTGAAAATCTTTCACTAAAAAACGCAAAAGTATGATTTTTTTAGCTCACCCTGTAATTTGTTTCTAAGGCAGATGCAAAAAGTTCATTTTTTTAAGTCGATCGATTCCACTTTCCCACTTTAATTAGTCCTGAAGGAAATGCGGAACTAAAACGAGGAAACTAGCGTAACTACACAGACTATTATAGCAACATTTGAAAGAGGGCCAAATAGGAAAAATGGGTCATCGAGCACGTTTTACTTATCTTGGCACCACAGGTCATATTTTCGCTATTTTTCTAGAAACCACAGGTCATATTCTCTAGTTTTGTTAGAAAAACTTTACAACGAAATCGAAAAATTCGTCAGAAATGAAAAATTTGTCAAAAATCGAAGAATTGGTCAGAAATAAAAAAATTGAAAAATTCGTCAGAAATGAAAAAATCGTCAAAAATTTGGAAGCATTTTCAACAACGTACTTATTTTAAAAAAGTTTCAGGTCCAAAAAGTACTGAGCAGGACCCCGAAAATCCCCCCGGGGGTCGGCCTGGTCCTTTAACTTAAAGTCCAGTAAGTTACAATCATATGAAAAAAATGATATATTCGGAAAGATCATGAAAAATGGAGCATTTTTTGTTTTTACGGCAAGTACTGAATCGTTGTATTTTTTGAGATAATTGCGTTTGAAATTTTGAATTTGTGTTCAAGCTCTTCGTTGTAATGCACAAACTTTTTTGAATTTTTAATCGATTTTTTAAATTTCATAAAATGAATATTTTATAGCTAAATGAGACGAACAAAATGACACCAAGATTATCCAATTTGAACATTGTTTTGGGTTATTGAAACGAAAATTCTGATTCATGTTTTCGTTTCAATAACCCAAAACAATTTTCAATCAACATCGCAAATCGACCAGAATTAGGAGAAATCTCTGGGAGGGAGTGGTAAATAATGATTAGAAAANTACAACGATTCAGAACATGCCGTAAAAACAAAAAATGCTCCATTTTTCATGATCTTTCCGAATATATCATTTTTTCATATAGTTGTAACTTATCGGACTGGTCCTTTAATCTGTGAGATATGGCTTCAGGGTGTGTATAAATTTTTATCTTTTGAATGACAAAATGCCAACGTTTACTCGAAAAATCTTTTTCAATGCAATTGATGTTGACCTACTTTTTATGGTTCCAAGAAAAATGAAGTGCGCCCTAAAAGCTATGGTGTTTGATACATTATCATTTATCGTCTTTTTGACCTTTTCTGGGCATCGAAACACTCCTTTTCCGGTGCAATTTGCCTTATAATAATGTAAGTTTTCTTGTAAAACATTTCATTAAAATGTTCCGACTTTTGATCCTTGTGTCAGCTTTATTCTCTCCAATTTTGACCTGTCCCGATGGATCCATTCAAGGTCGTGACAGTGACACTTGTTATCGTTTTATTTCTCAACAATTGAATTGGTATAGTGCAGAAAGGACTTGTGTTACATATGGAGGACATCTAACATCGATTTCGAGTGCCCCGGAAAATAAGTTTCTCAATGACCAGGCTAGAAGTGAATTTGGTGGAGCTAATGATTTTTGGATTGGTAGCAACAATATTTTCTTGACTTTAATTGGACATGGGCAGATGTGACCAATTTTGGGTATACGAACTGGGCTAAAGGTAAGATTTTCACAAAAATGTTTTTTTTCGAACAAAATGTGTGTTTGAAAATTCGCTTTTTTACAAAAAAATTCGATTTTTGATCAGATTAAAGCAACACTCGGATCGGACCGCACTGCATCGGACGGAAGAGAAACGGAACTGAACGGATCGGATAATTCGGCCCATCATCTGATCGAACCTTACCGCATCGGGACAATCAAAACCGTGTCAAAACAGTACCGAGATTGTACCGAAGTTGTTCTTTTTTAGGCGAACCCAACCAAAACACTACTAACGGCTTTTATTGCTTGAAACAAGATCTTTCCAGTGGTACATGGTCACCTGAATTTTGCTCTAGCAACAAATCATTCGTTTGCAAGGTCCCTAAAAATGGTCCTCCTTGCGAAGCCAATTGGACTTATTATAACGCCACTAATTTGTGCTATCAGGTAAAGAAAGTTGGCGCATTTCTCGTAGACGAAATCTTTTAGTTGGTCCAAAATAGCACAAACTTTACCTATGCTAGAAGTCAATGTGAATCACAAGGAGGAAATTTGGCTTCTATACATAATTCTCTTCAAGGAGCTGCGATTTCAAGTATAACTAATTTCGGAGCTACTTCGGCTGGGGAGATGGTCCCAGTCAACATGGTCTCAAAACTTATGTTAAAAATTCAAAAATTTTGTTCAAAAATGTGCAAATATTACGTAATCATGTTGGGGGGGGGGTCGGCCCTCCTCATAAAAATTGATTACGTTAGTGCATTTTTGATGATTACGTTGGGGGGGTAAATCACCAAAAAGTTGATTATGTAATATCTGGATGACCCTTTTCTAGGGGTAATTTTATTAGGTTTGAAACTAAGTTTTAAGACTCGTATTAAAAATCAAAATTTTATTGAACAAAAAATGAACAAAACAACAAATAACTAATAACCAAAGTATTCTCCGCCAGATTCTATCACTTTTTTCCATTGTTCTTCGAGTTAGTGGATCCCACGGCGGTACCATTCTCGGTCTTTAGAATCAAAGAATTCAGTAAGAGATTGGCGCATTTCTTCGATCATTCTGAACTTTTTTCCTCGCAACCAGTGTTCCAACGATCGGAATAGGTAGAAGTCGCTTGGGGAAAAGTCCGGGCTGTACGGCGGGTGCTCCAGATGCTCCCAACCCATGTCTTGAATCTTCTGCTGTGTTTGTCGCGATCTGTGGGGTTTGGCATTGTCGTAGAGGTAAACCACTGGAATTCGGCTGTTTCGAAGAGCGGGTGTTTTCCAGCCTTAAATCAAAAGACTAACCTGCGTCATGCAATATTTTTACAATTTCCGTATTGCTGCATTCAAAATCTTCGGCCAACATGCGCGTAGTCATCGACGGATGGGCTTCGACAGCGACTCGGTCGACTTTCCGAGGGCGTCCAGACCTTTTTTTGTCTTCAATATCCATTTTGTTGCTTCGGAACTTCGAGTACCACAAATAAGCTGTCGCTTTAGACATAGTTCCATTCCCTTTGGCTCGGTTGATGTTGTCCATGGCCTCTCTTGCGCTGTGACCCAGCTCAAACTCAAATTTCAGTAGTTCGCGAATAATGCCTCTATTTTTTTCATTTTGCTGAAAAAA
>OZJO01027665.1:0-31252 GCA_900406225.1 Acrobeloides nanus | reverse complement strand
TTAAAGTGTATTCCTAAAAAAATGCATTGCAATCAGGGGAAGGGGTACTTCCTCCCCAAACCAAAAAATTTCTTAGGCCAAATGACGTTTACCCCAAACGGGAAAAATTTCATCCACCTCAAATCAAAAATTACCTACCAAAATTGAAAAAATCGGTATTATTAAAGGAGATGCAAATTAGGGCTTTCTCAAAAATTTTTTTTAAACTATGACCTTCTAGGGAGCAAAATCTATTGCGCACATCCCCGTCGCGTGAAAATGCTTCATTCACCTTGTTTTCGCGAAAATAGCACTATTTCACGTTAAAAATAGTGCTATTTTCGCGAAAACAAGGCGAATGAAGCATTTTCACGCGACGGGGATGTGCGCAATAGATTTTTCTCCCTATTTTTACCCCTAGAAGGTTATAGTTTAAAAAAATTTTTTGAGAAAGCCCTAATTTGCATTCCCTTTAAGCATTAGCTGGCGCAAATAACAGCTATTTTTCCGAAATATTTTTTCGCCTTGCGGCAGCTATGCTTAGTAATATACCAAATAAAGCTATTAAAACTTAAGACTTGACTAGAATTAGCCCATCCCGAGAATTTGTTCAAGTTTTCATTGCATCTAAAAATTTACCTGAAGACAAATCATGCACATAGCAGCATCCTTAAGGTCCTGAAGCAGAATGATTGAACTAGAATCTTGAGATTCTGTCATGATAGCAAATTAAATAAACGCTAAAAAAACAATTCGTTCTTCCACATATAAAAATAAAGGTTTCATTATAAAAGTAAACTTCTATTAGGTTGATCCAAAAGTTCTTAGGCTGGTCGTTTGATGTTTCGAAACTTGAAATTTCGAAACGTTTTTTATGTTTTTGAGGAGGATTTCTCCGAAAATACAAAGCCAATCCTGATAGTTTTGGTGTCATTAGAAAGCTGAATTTCGTAGCAATCGAATGACACCAAAATCATGGCATAACTCAAAAAATTCTTGAAATAACTAATTTGTAAGATGATAAAAGGCTTACTTGTTAGGCAAAGGCATAGGAATAACTAAGGCATAGTCAAGGCTAAGGTATGGGAGGGGGAAAAGTCCTCGCCAAGGGGCAAAAGTCTTGATATTTCAAAAACGTGTTTTCTCGACAATTCTGGACGAGAAAACACCTTATCAGCGTTTTTGACAGTGTCAAGACTTTTGCCCCCTTGGCAGTGGCGTAGGGGGGGGGGACCGGGGGNCCCGCAGGGTTTGATAAAACCCCGCAACTTTTTATATTGCGATAACGGGATCTCAGCTGCGGGGTTTAAAAACCCCGAAAAATGCTCATCCCTACTTCAAATACGTATTTGACGTCACATGATGTACAGGGGGAGGCAAAAGTCCTGACCTAGGCGGACAAAAGTCCTGACCCAGGGGGCAAAAGTCTTGACATTTTAAAAACGTGTTTTCTCGACAATTCTAGACGAGAAAACACCTTTTCAGCGTTTTTGACAATGTCAAGACTTTTACCCCCTTGGCGAGGACTTTTTGCCCCTTAGGCCAAGACTTTTTGCCCCTTAGGCGAGGACTTTTGCCCCCTTGTAATTAGTAAACAATCTCAGTTTTTTCGACATTTTTTACTAATTATGCACAATATCTCTTCCGCAACCAGAAAGAGTTATGGCATGAATTTGGTGTCATTCGATTGCTACGAATTCCAGCTTTCTAACGACACCAAAACTATCAGGATTGGCTTTCGTATTTTCGGAGAAATCCTCCTCAAAAACATAAAAAACGTTTCGAAATTTCAAGTTTCGAAGTATCAAACGACCGTTAGCAGTTGGAATCGTATTTTTCGAACACGAAACCCCGTTAGAAATCAAAATCGACAGAATTTAATGTTCCGGAACAGTTTGAAAAAAGTGAAAAATTCAAGAAAAGAGTTTGTCATAAAATTTTCTTGTAGAATTGCTAATTAAAAGGTGTAGAATATTGTAGGAAAAAAGATGGAACTTATGCACTTCGCCCCCCCCCCAAATTCGCATAAATCAAACATTTTGGGGGGCCGAAGTGCATAAGTTCCTTTCGAAATTTATGCACTTCGCCCCAAAAAATTTCGATCTTTGAGTAAAAATTCGATTATTGAACAAAAATTCGATCAAATCGAACGACCACGCAGGGATGCATCAAAAAGCTATATAAGGATCTACGTTTCCTTTCGTTTCAATGTACACGTTGCCTGATTCAATAAAAATTTCGTGGTAGCCAAAAAAATTTTTGACGTAAATTTTTTAGCGTTACTACCACGATCTTGTNTTCAAAAGTTGTCAAAAAAGTTTTCAAGTAATTTGTTTGATTTTGACAACTTTTAACATGCTTGAACGCACCCTCATCCACTAAAATGAACTTACTCAAAATTTTATAGAGCTACTCCGTGGGTTCTTGTCGTCCCACAGCCAAATGGTGCTCCATCGGAATTCATTCCATACAACCAAATAACCGAAATCACCAAGATACTCGATATTGCTAAAAATAACCAATCGAATAATGTATCCGTTCCCGTGTCTCCGCCAGTTGCACCAGCTGAAAAGGCATCTGAAATTGTGAAAACCCAACAGAATGAAACACAAAAATCGGCTGTACGTAACGAAAATATTTCTGCGTTTGTCCAAGAAGCCGACGTGCCTTCAACGACTACAACAGTAGCCCCAACGGAGACAACAACAACTATCCAAACGCAGGAGACAATAGCCCCACAAAATACGCAAGCTCATGAAATTGTATTGAATGGGAAGAAATACAAATTAGTGAACGAGGAGCAAAAGCCTATCACGAGTACAACAACAACTTCTGTACCTCCGATTCAAGTGTTGTCAGCCAATATTTTGCAACAACCTAGTAGGATTTTTAAAGATCAGTATACTTGAAATTCTGCGCTTTCTTGACCCTGATTCAGGGAATGGATTGGGTGTATTGACGCAAAAATTTCTATTTTCGCCCGGAAAGCATCCATCTGGGGGTAATTTTATGCGAAAATGTCAAATTCGGATTGTTTTTACCCCTAGAAGGGTCATTTTCATAAAAAATTTTGAAACTTTTTTCACGTGGGTGGTCCCTCCCTTTCCCCTATTATATAGTAGCTTCATATTTTTAGGCTCGTACCCAACTTTTGAAGAGCTAGCCAGACAACAAAACAACTGGCAGATTCCAGTCTCCAAGCCTCAACAGTTCACTCTAAATGGACAAACGTATATCTTCTCACCTGCAAGCAGCCCTTCTTTCATTCCTCAACAACCACAAACTTCCGTTGTCTCCAACTTGAGTCCTCAACAACAGGCAATTCTCTCGGCATATTCAGCACAGAATCCTTCTCAATTGTACAGTATGAATGGACAAACCTTTGCTGCACCGACTTATTCAACGGATTCTGTAAGATTTTTAAAAAAATTTTCAGAAAAGAGTATAGTCGAAATTTTTTTTTTTGGCTACCACGGAACTTTTTATTGAATCAGGCAATGTGTACATTGAAACGAAAAGAAACGTGGATCCTTATATAGCCTTTTTATGCATCCCTGCGTGGTCGTATGGCGGGAAAATCAGGATTAGTTAGTACTAAGTAGTAGTAGAAGAAAAAGTAGTACAGTAGTAGTTAGTACTAATCCTAATTTTCCCGCCATACGACCACACAGGGATACATCAAAAAGTTATATAAGGATTCACGTTTCTTTTCGTTTCAGTGTACACGGTGCCTGGTTCAATCAAAAGTTCCATGGTAACCAAACAAATTTCGACATATTTAGGTATGGCAACCATTGGCTGCCGCAATGCCTCAGCCTGCAAACCCACCAGCTACAACTAATGAGCTCTTCCAACAAGCACCTTTAATTATGAGGAATCAAGATGAGTTTTCAGAAGAGTACGCACAACCACAGCAATCGCCACCCGTTGCTACACTACCGCCTCAAACGGCTCCGCATTTTATTCCGTCGGATGCTATTGTGATCACAACAACAAATGCACCAGAAACGACTGTCGCTGTGGTGAGTTGCTCAAAAATGGATCAGTACAGTGGGAAAAAAAGTTTTCATTTTTTATATTCGGAAAGTTCATGAAAAATGGAGCCTTTTTTGTTTTTATGGCATGTTCTGAATCGTTGAAGTTTTCGAGAAAATTGCGTTTGAAATTTTGAATTTGTATACATGTTTTCGTTGTAATACACAAACTGTTTTGAATTTTTTTGCGAAAAAATCGATTTTTTAAATTTTCATAAAATGAACATTGAACAGCTTTTTATGAGATGAACAGAATGACACCGACATTATTCAATTTGAAAATTGTTTTGGGTTATTGAAACGAAAACCCTGTTTCATGTTTTCGTTTCAATAACCCAAAACAATTTTCAAATTGGATAATTTTGGTGTCATTTTTTTCGTCTCATTTATGCATAAAAAACTTCTACAATGTTCACTTTATGAAAATTTAAAAAATTGATGCAAAAGTCGATTTTTCCGCAAAAAAAATTTAAGAAAGTTTGTGTATTACAACGAAAACATGTATACAAATTCAAAATTTCAAACGCAATTATCTCGAAAACTACAATGATTCAGAGCATGCCGTAAAAACAAAAAATGCTTCTTTTTTCATGAACTTTCCGAATATCATGGCCACTTTTTCCCCTACTGAATTAGTCCTTTAAAGAACCAGGCCGATCATTTACAGACAAAATCCGAAAAAATAAGTACGTCAAAGAGAAGATATACGATCGAAGAGTTGGCAGAATATTTCCGCTTCAAAAATATGGATTTCAACGAGATAGCTGGATTTTTGAACGTTTCCAAGAAGCCCGAAAAGTTCGAGCGCAACATAAAATCGGCCAATAAACCACATAAACAAGTGAAAATAGTAATGGAGGTGAGGACAAAAAATTTCTTCAAGATATACAGTGTTCCAAAAAAACCGCCATTTGGTCAAAATTCTTCAAAAAATTTTTTCTCCAAAATGACTCATTAGGGGTATTTTTATGGGAGAAATCGATTGCGCACATCGAAAAACCTTGAAAAAGCCTCCCAGACCATGAAATATCCACTTTTCAAGTATGAATTCCTACCGAAAATAACTGAAAAATACGAAAATCGTATATTTTCATAGCCTAGGAGGCATTTTCAAAGGTTTTCGATGCGCGAAATCGATTTCTAGCATAAAAATTACCCCTAATGAGTAATTTTGGAGAAAAAATTATTGGAAAATTTTGGAAAAATCAAAAAAATGACCAAATGGCGGTTTTTTGGAACACCTTATATTGAAATTTCAATTTTTAGGAACGTAAAACCACACCATTTGTTACAGATACATACGATATTGAAGTGTATACGACGAAAAAGCCGAAGAAATATACAGATGTGCGGAGAAAGGTTTTCTTCTATTTAGGAATTTTTACATTTTGATATGCTAATTTAGGAACATAAGAGGTTATCCAAATTGCATATGGTTTCTTCAGAAGAATCTCTACCGACGAAACCAGTTACTGTATTAAAAATGAAAAAGCCTGAGCAAGTAAGTGTTCAAAATCTGTAATGGATCCTTTTACATAGCTTTTTTGATACATCCCTGCGTGGTCGTATGGCGGGAAAATCAGGATTAGTACTAACTACAGGCAAAATAAACCGTACACCTCGAAAATTTGATGTTTTTTACTTTTTTTGAACTTTTTTATTCAATATACAGTAAACGTTCGATAATCGGGCCACCCTAGAGGGGGGGCCCGATTATCGAATTTTTGAGGGGGGAGGCCCGATTATCGAATTTTAGAGGGGGGCCCGATTATCGAATTTTTGAGGGGGGTGGCCCGATTAACGAATTTTTGAGGGGGTGGCCCATCTCCAAGCGGGCAACCCTAGAGAGGGGGTGGCCCAATTATCGAATTTTTGAGGGGGGCCCGATTAAAGGGATGCCCGATTATCGAACGTTTACTGTATAATAAAAAAAACAACGTTAATTTCGAAAACAGTAATAAGAACTATTCGAAGTATCCACCGTTCGCCTCCATGCAGATCTTCAATCTCTTCGGAAAGTTGTTCACAATCTTAACCAAAGTTTCAACGGTTATTTCATTCCACATTGATCATAGCTCGTTTCAGCAATTCGAATGAGGCTTAGTGCACTCTTTCTCTTGACTTATTTTATTCTAACGGATTCAAATCAGGAGAACGTGGCTGCCATTCGACTTTCGTATTGAAATCGGAACATTCTTCTGACAGCATCTCTTTGTCTCGTCGTCTTGTGGGGCCGAATTCTGTTGAAAGTACACATGCATTGAGAACACCATTTCTTAATTCCGTCATTCTTAGCTAAAATAAGTTGGATAATAGTGTTTTGAATAAAAAAGTTCGAAAAAAGTAATAAACATCACGAGTTTGACTAAATTTATACTTTTGCAACGCATCCCTGCGTGGTCGTGTTGGCGGGAAAATTTCTCGGGTCACTAAATCGATAGCTGGCTGTAGGGGTAACTTGAAGTTAGTAGGAAAATTCAATTTTCCTACTAACTGAATTTCCTGAAAATTTTCAAAATTGCCCAGCACTCAAACTCCATTTTTGAGGGCGACCTTAATAGAAGAAAAATTTTATTTAATTCTAAAATTTTAGAAACCCAGAATGAAAATTACTGCCCAACATTGTAGAAACATCCGCTCATTTGCTCGCCAATTCGGCACCCTAGATATCGAAAGCTTTGCAAAGGCCCATTGTTCATACATTGCCAACTATTATCCCGATCTCAAGTGCAGTAATGTCAAGGAGTATGTGAAAATATGCAAGTCCTACTATCACATGAGAAGATTGTATTCATAGTCAATTTTAAATCTTGTTTGTATAATAGGCTTTAGTGTAACAAATTTATTGTATTATATTCGATAAAATTTCACGCAGCCCCAAAGGGCTGCGTGATTTAAAAAAATATAACCTTGATGTTATTTTAATAAATAAATAATCTGACTCATACAAGACTATCATTGTTTAAAAGGTTCGGAAACTTGTACGTCGACGTTTCTTGGAGCCTAAATTGGCAAATTAAATCTTTTTTTAGAATTCGGATCCTAACCAGGGATGTAAACGTGTACGGTTTTCGTGTATGTGTATTACAAGTACACGTATAACAAATTTTTAACATGTATATGCAGTATTATTTGCCCCCTTTACAAACAGCACGATCAGCTTTTTCAATTTACATGGTGATTCAAAAGTTCGTGGGCATTTTTATAATTTATAACAACCAACAAAAAACAACGAAACGTATTCAAAATATCCTCCCTGAGCTTCAATGCACGCATTTAGTCGATCGGGAAATCATCAATGATCTTTCTCAACGTTTCCATTGGGATTTTTTCCCAAGCCTTGAGTGTGTTTTAGTGATTCCACGGTTTTGTGAGCTTTAGCACAGACTTTGGCTTCCAAAATGCTCCAAATAGAGTAATACAAGGCATTGAATTCTGAAGTAGAAGATGGCCATCCTTCGTGATGAAATCCACATAGTTGTCTCGGAGCCATTGTTGCGTGCCTTATGACTTGGCGCTGAGTCTTGAAACAAAACCCAAGGACGATCGCCGAAGTGTTCTTCGGCCCACGGCAACAAGTGATAAGGAGAACTCCAGGATTTCATTCCGAACTAATTCTTCGAAATCCGTAACACCGAAGCCTGTGAAACACCCAGCGCTTTGGCCATCTTTCTGGTGAAATTTTTCTTCGTGGAAGAATTTTGCTGGATCCATCATTAACACTTCAGATGTTCTACGGAGTTCTCGAAGTCCTCGGGCGACCGGATCTAGACCTGTCTTCAAAGTTGCCGGTTTCTTCATGATGCTTTAAAGCCTTGTGCACAGTCGACTTGAGCAGTTCCAGAAGCTCGGCAATTTCTCGAACCGACTTTTCGGTACTGGTCGGCATTAAGGGCCCCAAAGGACAGGGATTTTTTTCGAAAAAAATTTTTTCTAATTTTTTTTCTAAAANCCGGTTTCTTCATGATGCTTTAAAGCCTTGTGCACAGTCGACTTGAGCAGTTCCAGAAGCTCGGCAATTTCTCGAACCGACTTTTCTTTCTAATGAAATTGGACGAAATTCGATCATTTTTACTGCAAAAAGAAAACTTTTAATTGAATGTCAAAAAAATTTTCAAACTTTATGATGTAAAAAAACGTATTTTTAAAGTGTCATGAACTTTTGAATCACCCTGTAAAACAGGAAAACTATCGTTATCCTCGACTTATATAGATTTTTCAATCCATCCCTGCGTGGTCGTATTGGCGGGAAAATAAGATTAGTTCAAATCTTAGTTGTAATTAATCATATTTTTCCGCCAATACGGCCACGCCGAGGTGCATTGCAAAATCTATACAAGTCGACTATTGTAACTACTATTAACTATGATTTACCAGTTTAAGGGACTCCATTGAGATTCATATTTGTCAGCAATATGGAAAGAATAAGCATGTCGGCTTAGTTTTGATACATTTCTCTCACTTTTATGAACCACAAGTGGATCAATGAGAACTAGCGAGCCTAAAAAATTGTCACTTGAGGTGAATATTTTCTACTAAAAAATAAAAACTATCTACCTCTAGGGACTGGGACTGGAATAAATTTTTCTGAATCATAAATTGGTTTCTCACCAACATATTCTAACAGTGGCTCATATGGATCATCGGAATCGGAATTACTACGTACAAAATGATAGTTCAGTTCGTGATCTAAAAATTTTTTAAACATGGCATATAGTCTGTTTCACGAGAAGAGTGTAAAAGTTGACTCTTCGTGTACAGGGTGAGCCAAAAAACCGTACTTTTGCGTTTTGGAACTTATGCACTTCGCCCCCCCCCCCAAAATGTTTGATTTATGCGAATTTTGGAGGGGGCCGAAGTGCATAAGTTTTAAGTGACCAATTGCACTACACCACGAAACTACAACTTTTTTTGCACTCTTCTCGTGAAATAGACTAGAAATGGTTAACCAACTTTTGTGAGATCCCGGGATAAACCATAAGCATCCATTCTCAATTGATGCATCATCTACAGCAATCCAAACTCCCAATAGTTTATTCGTCGGTTCAATTTTTAAAAAAGTCGAATCAACATGTTCAGAGACTGCTCCACCATAATTGGGTTGCTAATAATATTTTTGGAACTAGTATCGAGATTAGGTATCCCACTGAACGTGAAATTTTTCGAAGACAATTTGGAATTGGCTCGTCTAGGGATAATTTTATGCAGGGAATCCGAATTTCACATTTCCGAGACCTGAAAATCTTCCCCGAATCAAGAAAAAGCTATTTATACACATTTTTGACTTCTTCAATTTTCTGTGTGTAAACACATCACACAAACAAAAATGACCAAAACCACATCGTCATTTCCAAACAAGGTGTAAGCGACACTGTAAAGAGAAAGATGCTGCAAGAGAAGATGCCATGAAAAATTTAGCAAGATTCATTTCACTAAATTTATTGTCTTAAGTTCGAAAAAGATATTAGACAATAAAGAAATTTTTGTCAAAAATGTGTAACCAAACGTAAGCAAAAACAACATGGTAAAGATGCCATGTAAAAAATTGGTAAGAGGTCATTTCACTAATTCGGGGAACAATTTTCAGGTCTCGGAAGTGTGCAATTCGGATTCCCTGATAAAATTACCCTAGAGGGGTCAATTCCAGATGAAGAAAAAAATTTTTCACGTGGGATACCTAATCGATACTACAGTCGCCGCTCCATATAGTGACACCCACCATTCAGGAAAGACCACGCAGGGATGCCTCTTGGCGGGAAAATTTGTAAACGTCATCAAAAATCAGGATTAAAAGATTTTTAAATAACTCTTTTGTTAAAGTTTTGTGGATATATAGGGCAATTTTTAAAAAAAGAATTAATCTTTTAATCCTGATTTTTGGTGACATTTACAAATTTTCCCGCCAAGAGGCATCCCTGCGTGGTCTTTCCTGAATGGTGGGTATCACTATATGGAGCGGCGACTTATTTTTTACGAGAATTAATTCAACGCTTTCAAAAGTACCTTAAAAATGTACATGCTCTGAACGATTTGTGGCTGCTTCATTTCTAGTTGACGAGCAATGTTCTATAAAAATAAGTTAAATTTTGATCACTATAATTTAGGATTAGGGGCTATCCAGAACTAATTTTTACAAAAATTAGTAAAAAAAAGCCCCCTCCCTGTGGTGAGGTTTGGTGAAATTGTTCGTACCAATCCCCCTTGCTAACGTGAGATTTTTTCATACCCCCTTCCATCAACGCGAAAATTTTAAAGATTTTTTTTAAATCATGAAAGCATCGAGTTCATTCAAAGCTTTTCTATTGTTATTTATTTCATTCATAACGGCACCCTCTGGGGGTTGCCGTTATAACGAATTTTCGGGGGTGCCGTTATAACGGATACTTTTGAAAGAGAAGACATTGGTTGACCTTTTATGTTTATTGAGTTTTCGTTAGGAATCCCTGCGTAGTCGTTTGGCGGGAAAACTTTTGGGGGGTGCCGTTATAACGAATTTCCGGGGGTTGCCGTTATAACGAGACTCGACTGTATTTGTCGAATTATACAGTAACTATAGTCAAAATTTTTTTGGCTACCACGAGAGAAAAGAAAAACAATCTCTTTTATATTTTTTATAGATTCATCCCTCTAAATCAAATCGGAGGAAAGGTGTCACTAAATCGAGTTTGACTGTATTTATGCATCCCTGTGTGGTCGTGTTGGCGGGAAAATTCTCGGGAGAGGTCATTAAATCGAGAGTTAACTGTATAACTCCATTCAGTGTCCCGTCTCTATATGCCTAGATCCCTGATTGTATTGTTGTATACCTTTATGTTTTGATGAAAAGTATATTTCTTGAACACAGGATTTAACCAATGTAACGCTAAAAAAATGGCCTTATTTTTATATTCATAAAAATATTATATACCATGACCAACTTTATTAAACGCTTTTCCTTTTTCAACAGTCAACTCTCCATCTTCATTAAAAACACCTTCTTCATAGAAAAATTGAATTTTATCTGCACTTTCTAGGAAATAAAAGTCTCTGGTGTTCTAAAAAAAATAAATAAAAATTCACAAAATTGAAAGGGCACAAATTTTTTTCACACAATATCTTTTTCTCTCACACATTTTTTCTCACGTCACGATGTCATCATGATGTCGTCGCGACGCCTATCACGACTGCGTCGCGGCTTCATGACGACATCATGATTCATCGCGGCTTCATGACGGCATCGCGATATCATCACAGTGTCGCGATACCATGACAGTGTCGCGGCGTCATGACGGCGTCGGGACATCATGATAGCATCGCTATGTCACGACGGCATCGTGATGTGAAAAAAATATTATATGAGAAAAAATTTATGTAAGAAAAAAATTAATTGTGTGAAAAAAAGGGATCCAATTGAAAATTTGTTTTAAACCTTCGGTTCATCTTCTGTTGTAAAAATACATTTAGGATGGTCTTCAGGATTCATTTCATCCACTATAGCATTCATTTCTGACTGAATTTCCGCGATTTCTTCTTCCTTGAAGACATTATCTATTCGTACGAAGCCATATTGGTCAAAGAGTAAGTTAAGATTCGCTAGAGTATCTCTTTTTAAATCAATTATAGGTAAATATCCAAAAATTGATGACATGAAGAAGCAGACAGATGGCGAGATAATATGATGGGAAAATGAATGACTCTACGGCATTTCTTGTATATTAGAAAGAATTTTGGGATTCCTTCTTATAGATTAATGAAAGAGTCTTATTTTTGGACAAATCTCTCAGTTTAAATGCGCTTAAAGCACCTAAGTCGATATTGCACACACTTTTCTTAATTATCATTCAGTGAAAGAATGTCATTCTTTGATGAGATAGAGACATTCTTGTATATAGTGCTGGGCAAAAATAATACTAAAGATTATCTAGGTAAAAGATGCCGAGGCTAGGCAACGTGTACATTGAAACGAAAAGAAACGTGGATCCTTATATAGCTTTTTTGATGCATCCCATCGTGGTCATACTGGGCAGTATCACTTTTCGTACGGTACTTTTCGTACAGGTACTTTCGTACAAATACAAGGGGGAGAGGGCAAAAGTCCTCGAGTAAGGAGCGGTATATCCTCGCATAAATTGCTCTTTAGGTGAAGACTTTTCGCCCCCTTGGCGAGTAATTTTGCCCCCCCCCCTTTGTATTTGTACGAAAAATACCTGTACGAAAAGTCCGTACGAAAAATAATTGTACGAAAAGTGATACAGTCGAGTCTCGTTATAACGGCACCCTTTGGGAGGTGCCGTTATAACGAATTTTCGGGAGGTGCCGTTATAACGGATACTTTTGAAAAAGAAAACATTGGTTGACCTTTTATGTTTTTGAGTTTTCGTTAGGCATCCCTGCGTGGTCGTTTGGCGGGAAAACTTTTGGGGGGTGCCGTTATAACGAATTTCCGGGANTACAGTGGATTCTCGATAGTACGGTCCCCCCAAAATCAAAATTTCAAAAAATCATATCTCCATCAATTTTAATGCTATTTTTTCGTTAACCACATTTTCCCTAAAATCTTATATAGAATTTTAGGGAAAATGCGAAAAAAATAGCATTAAAATTGACGGAGATATGATTTTTTGAAATTTTGATTTTGGGAGACCGTACTATCGAGAATCCACTGTATAAGGATCCACGTTTCTTTTGTTTCGATGTACACGTTCTTTTAGTCCTAGACGGTATTAGTGACCTTTGGTAGCTTCATCCCGGAGTTCTTCCGCTGGGCAACATTCTTGGGGCTGGCGTTCGTCCTGGTTTCGGAAAGTTTTTCATGGAAAATTCTTGCTGTAGTTGGTCCTCTTGGAGGCGGTTCATTTTCGAAGACATCGTCGGGGACAAAATGACCAATCAGGTATGCCAGCGGGAAAATTTTTACTTAAATTTTGTTTCTTTAGGCTGCGGTCAAGCATGTTGAAAAAGTTGTTGAAAAGTTATTGAAAAAGTTGTTGAAAAGTTATTGAAAAAGTTGTCGAAAAACAAAAGGGTCGCAGGTTCGAATCCCGCTTGGTGCTTAATTTTTTTGCACAAAAAAGTTACATTTTTCGACAACTTTTCAATACCTTTTCAACAACTTTTCAATAACTTTTTCAACATGCTTGACCGCAGCCTTATATACAAAATTTTCCCGCCGGCATCCCTGCGTGGTCATTGTTTTTTGCCAAGATTGTCTAGAAAATTCGTGAACTGCGAAAAATAATCAATTAGTCTTGTATGTATTATTTATGTGCCTAATGTATAATTTTCAAATTTATTTTCTTAGAATAAAGCTTTATATTTTAAAAAATAGTGGCATACTCGAAGTAGTTGAACATAGTTATTTGCACGTACAGTCGAACCTCGATTTAGTAACACTGATGGGGAGACAAAACGACCACGCAGGGATGCCGGCGGGAAATTTTTTACTTAAGGCTGCGGTCAAGCATGTAAAATGGTTGTCAAAAAAATTTTCAAGTAATTTGTTTGATTTTGACAACTTTTTTGACATGCTTGACCACAGCCTAAAGAAATTTGGTTTTTTTATATACAAATTTTCCCGCCGGCATCCCTGCGTGGTCGTTGTTACTAAATCGAGGTTCGACGGTATTTCTAAATTAGATTTTGGCTACCACGAAACTTTCTATTGAATCAGGCAACGAGTACATTGAAACGAAAAGAAACGTGAATCCTTAGGCTGCGGTCAAGCATATTGAAAAAGTTATTGAAAAGTTGTCGAAAAGTTATTGAGAAGTTGTTGAAAAGTTATTGAAAAGTTGTCGAAAAGTTGTTGAAAAATGTAACTTTTTTGTGCAAAAAAATTAAGCTCCAAGCGGGATTCGAACCCGCGAGCCTTTTGTTTTTCGACAACTTGTCGACAACTTTTCAATAACTTTTTCAACATGCTTGACCGCAGCCTTATATAGCTTTTTGATGCATCCCTGCGTGGTCATATTGGCGGGAAAATCGGTGATGAAAATTTCTCGCCAATATGACCATGAGGGATGCATTAAAAAAATTATATAAGGATCCACGTTTCTTTTTCGTTTCAATGTACACGTTGCCTGATTCAATAAGAAGTTTCGTGGTAGCCAAAAAATTTTTTGACTATAACTGAAATTTCTATATCTGATTTTTTTGCACCTATATTTTTCGAGTACGTCACTAAAAGTTAACAAGTACGTTGATTTATACCTAAGTATTAGAATGAAGCAGGATTTCGTTTTTTATGTGAATACTTGCCCCTGCATTGAACATCACGTGGGTTGCAAACTTTCGGTTCGGGAAATAGTATAAATTGTTGTGTTTTCGCATAATCTGGTTTTGGGGCATGTTGGAGGTCTTTTGAGAGCCATATTTGATCAACTACTTGATTTCCAGCTTCAACTGAAATTTGTTCAATGAACAGATGCGTTTTGTTCACTACATGAAGCATGGTATAACCATAATCATTTATCCTAAAATTTTATTTTTTGCGAATAAAAAAGTTCTTAATTTTTTCATGTCGATATTAGAAAGGCACAAGTTATATGACAATAGTTGCCAAAGGCCATGTAAGTATGCGAATTTTGAGCACGAACATAATTTATTCATGGTACAAGATGTACAGCATGTGTACAGGATTGTCATTTTTTATAACTCGTTCCATACCTGCTAGCACTCGCTGGTGATGGTGGATTCTCAAACAATGCGTGTCCTGAATGACAACCAGCCGCCCCAGTGACTATATAAGTTGGCGCGGCTGCATTATGATAAGGATTCGATGTTTGGTTGAAGATTTGTCTACCACTACTAGGCCAGAATCTTTCATACGAATGTTCATGCCCCCAAAATCCAAGATCCATTCCGTATTTTAAATATAGACTTTCTAATCCTGGTAAATCTTCGAATCCACTTTTTATCTATATTTATTAATATAATAGTTAGTCACCTATGTAGAAAACATGAGAGAACAACAACACAATTAGTCTTCTTGAGCGTAACTCATGTTTTCGTGTCAATATACAGACTTTTTCAAAAAATGGGAGTTTTCAATGGTGCAAATTAATTTTAAAATGTCTGTATATTGACACGAAAACATGAGTTTCGCTCAAAAAGACTAATTGTATCGTGTTCAGCATAAATTCCTGTCTAATACTGAAAAAAAGTTATATCTAAAACGAGCGAAAAATGCCGAAACGTTTTTTTGGGACCGACAATACTTATCGAACAACCCCAATAAAAAAATCTTACAAGTGTATTTTCAAAGGAAGTGCATTCTTCAGAATTTTCATTTGAGCAATAAAATGGTCTGTGTTGGTAGCTGAGAATCCACGGCACCGCAGCACGATTTGCATCCGCTTGCTATATTTACAAATGATGGTTTATGAAAAAAAACGGCGTGGCGACAGTTGAGGACGGGCACTTGAGGATAAGACATTTGAGGATAGCTATTTGAGGACTTGATACTTGAGGATGGGCACTTGAGGACAGCCATTTGTGAACGGGATATTTGAGGACGGAACACTTGAGGATGGGTTTTATTTAGGGTCTAAAAAACATATCCCACCTTTGTTCTTCAACGTTCCGTCCTCAAATGTGCCGTTCACAAATAGTCGTCCTCAAATGTCCCATCCTCAAATGTCTCATCCTCAAGTGCTCATCCTCAACTGTCGCCACGTGAAAAAAAAATTACTTTCAAGTCATTCTCCAACCAGTTGTATTGATTAATCACAGGCATATGACCATATTCGTTGAAAAACCCATAGTATTCTGTACTAACGCCAAGAAAATGTATCGGCCCCAAGTCAAAGCTAAATTTGTTCGAAGATGAGCAAAACAATTCATTCGCTTTTTCCCACCTATAAAACTGATTATCACCATAACCATTATCTGGCATAACAAAGCGGTTTTTGTAGTTAGAAAAATTCTTTAGATCATCTTCATGGTTCCCAGCAATGACCATATAAGGAACATAAGCTATAACTGGCTCCATTTGTCTTGTGAAATTATCGCCGCCTATGCCGTTTTCTGTATGAAGATCATAGGCAATGTCTCCTGAAAATACAAAAATCTTTTTCCAAGCCTTAAAATTTTTGAAGTACAGTCAACTCTCGATTTAGTGAGTCCTTCCAAGAATTTTCCCACCAACACGACCATGCAGGGATGCATTGCACAAATATAAATACAGACTAACCTCGATTTAGTGACACCCTCCCTCCGACTCTATTTAGTAACTCTTCCTTGGCTCTCGAAATGAATTTTTCTTTTTCGATTTTTTTATCTTAAAAATTTTTCGTTGTGCCAAAGTTCTTATGCGAAAAATCATAGAGCTGGATCGTCATCCCGGAGTGCATCTAGGAGTCACACTCTCAGCGCAGAACGCTTGCTTCCTATACTCTATTAGTAGCTTTTTAATTTTTTTAAATTTTAAGTTGAAACATACCAACATGTATGGCCAAGTCAAATTCACCGTTCATCGCAGCTTTTTGTAGATAAGGCATCGAAACCCCATTGAAATTTCCGAGATCGCCAAAAATGACCACTTTGTAAGAAAAATCATTGCCTTGAGGGAACGTTTTGAAATGAAACACATGACTCCATCCTAGTGTCGATCCGACTTGATAATCTTAAATTACAGGGTGTTTTTGCTACAGGGGGTAGGTTTTTGGGTATAGAGAATCTTTTCCACTCATCAGTTTTCTAATCAGAGCTCTAAGGGTCGTCACAAGCACGGTACAAGCTATAGTACGAAAGTACGACGGCCCCACAAGCTATCGTACGATCGTAAAATTAACGTAAGGGTACGACGAAATCGCCACAAGCTGTCGTACAATCGTACGAAATTCGTACGATAGCTTGTGGCCATTTCGTCCGTCGTACGAGTGTATTTTACTGTCCTATTGCCTACAAAAATTCGTGAAAAATTCCAACTTACAATAAGTGGTATTAAAATAGAGATTTTTTAAAGTCACACTGTGAATATAACGATGAACTCCATTATACTCGAAATCATTGGTTTGCGCATTCGCAGAAAATTGAAGATTAGTTTGTGATAAACCATATTCGACCACTGGCTTGACATTATTATTTACTAAAAGTAGTTTCTTAGGGCCGTAACTAGGAGGGGGCACATGCCCCCTCCAAAAATGAAATTTCGGAGCTACTACGCAATATAGGGAGGGGCAACCATGTGAAAAATTTTCAAAAATTTTTTTGGAAAGACCCCTCTAGGGGTAAAAACATGCGGGTAATCCGAATTTGGTATTTTCGAAGCGAAAAAACGCTTCCCTGATTCAAGAAGAGCTGTGTATTGAAGCGAAAAATGCAATTTTTGCGACTTTTCGCTTCAATACATAGCCCTTATTGAATGAGGGAAGCGTTTTTTCGCTTCGAAATGTCCAATTTGGATTCCCCGCATGTTTTTAACTTTACATGAAAGTTTTTAACCTTACATGGAGCCATGGTTACCCAAGTGACTGTCATTGCATTCGGCTCATTTGCCAATGATAAATGAACTTGTTCAGGAACAGCTAATTGACCAAATGTTTCACAGCAAATATATAGAAAAATAAAAAGTAAAACCACTGGGTAAGCCATTACTAAGAATTTTTAAATTGATAACTAGACTAGAATTTAAAATGACATGCTTAAAAAGATGGGGCCTTATCAACTAATACAACAGAAATGCGCTTGAAGGGACACTCCCAACGTCTACAGTTTTAGTGCCATTTTTTACATATTCGGAAAGTTCATGAAAAATGAAGCATTTTTTGTTTTTACGGCACGNAGAAATGCGCTTGAAGGGACACTCCCAATGTCTACAGTTTTAGTGCCATTTTTTACATATTCGGAAAGTTCATGAAAAATGAAGCATTTTTTGTTTTTACGGCACGTCCTGAATCGCTAACGGTTTCGAGAAAATCGCGTGTGAAGTTGGCGAAATTTCAAATCTGTGTATTACAACGAAAACATGAACGCGTGTTTATTACAACAAAAACATGTACGTGCATGTTTCTACGGTGATTTTTAACTTGCATCAATTAAAAGCTGTTTATTGAAGCGATTAATCAGTTAATTTTGAATAATAGCTTCAATAAACAACTTTGATGCAAGCTAGAAATTATCGTAGAAATATGCACGTACATGTTTTCGTTGTAATACACAAATTTCAAATTTCGCCAACTTCACACGCAATTTTCTCGAAACCGTTAGCAACATGCCGTAAAAACAAAAAATGCTCCATTTTTCATGAACTTTCTGAATCTACAAATTAAACAAAATGAATCCACTGGGACTCGAACCCGGCACTATATATCCAGTAGACGAAAACACAACCACTGCTCCATTTCTGCTTTTTGATTTCATAAATAAACTTTTGCTATATAAACTATTGTTCTTCTATTTTTAATTTAAATTTCGGGAAAAGAGTCTTAATTTTTTTCCCGATTTCGGGAATTTCCCGAAATTGGGATTAAAAATATAGCAAAAGTTTATTTATGAAATCAAAAAACAGAAATGGAGCAGTGGTTGTGTTTTCGTCTACTGAATATACAGTGCCGGGTTCGAGTCCCAGCGGCGTCATTTTGTTTTTGCATCATAAAGTTTGAAACGCCGAGTTCATCATAACAAGTTATAAGCCCATTCCCGATTTCGGAAAAATTTTTCCCGTCAACCCTACGAAATGAATCAAATTTTCTCGCACGTTTCAATCTTTAATCATCAATAATAAAAATCCACCTTGAACGATTTTTGAGACATTAAAGCGATTTTGTTCTTAGAAAAATTCTTTCACCCCCAAATCGGTTTAATGTCTCATTTGAAAAAATTTAAAAACCCTTAACCTTTGGATTAACTTGAAAGAAAAAAAGATTTTTAATATAATCGCCTTATCATTTAGTTTCTTATCACGCATTGAAAAACATGCTAGAACCAATTAGCTGACAAAACGTGCCCTACAAAGTCTAGAGGTGTGTGATGTGATGTATTTTTTGTTTGCATGATTTTTGGACCCTTTTTATATTTAGAGTCAGTTATGCAGGACATTGTTTATGTGGGATTTATAACTTTATTACTTGGAGATGTGATGTATTTTTTTGATGCTAGTCGACAATATGAGTCCCATAGATTTTTATGAGTCCAATGGGTTTTTATGAGTCCAATGAATTTTTTTATGAGTCCAAGCTGAAAATGAAAAAAAAATCAATTTTTCACCATTTTTCAACACTCCAAAATAGCCTACGACTGCGAAAATGTAGCTTAAACCTTTCGCTCAGTGAGCCTAAGCTTAGCTAAGTCTAGTTTAAGAAACATAGTGAGTTACAGCCCGATAAGTTCAGCCTAATAAGCTCGGCGCGCTTCGCGCGCCTCGCTGCCGCTTAGCCTAAATAAAAACGCATCCCTATTTTCGATTTCGATTGTGGTCAATACCTACTTTTGGATTAGGCTGAACCTACCGGGCTGTAACTCACTATGTTTCTTAAACTAGACTTAGCTAAACTTAGGCTCACTGGGCGAAAGGTTTACGTTACATTTTCGCAGTCTTAGGCTATTTGGTGTTGAAAAATGGTGAAAAATTGATTTTTTTTCATTTTCAGCTTGGGGGGGGGGGATCTGCATAAATTTACGCAGAATCCCTCCCTAGGGGTGATAGTGCATAAGTATCGAAAAATCAATAGTTTTAGGGCCTTCTGGTGATACTAAAAAAATTCGACTAGAAGAATCAGAAATGAAAAAAAAACTTTTACTCGGCCCAAATGGGCAAAACATTGGATTTGATTTTGTGCAAATAACATTCTCATTTTCTATTCCATTAAACTTTTTAAATTGTTATTGAACTCATAAAAATTCATTGGACTCATAAAAACCTATGGGACTCATATTGTCGACTAGCACCTATTTTTTTGCATGATTTTTGAACCCTTTTTACATTTAGTTTCAATTATGCAGGACATTGTTTATGTGGGATTTATAACTTTATTACTTGGAGTTCATACAATTCAGCAATGTGATCAAGGTTGGAGTTATTATGCTGCTTCGAATCGGTGTTTTCGCTTGCAAAATTCTCAGCTGTAAGTTGGTGAGATATGAGGCGGATATTACAAAAAAAAACTTCATGTTATCAAAATAAGAGTCGGCACAAGCTCGCACATTCTATCGTACTGAACGCAAGCAGGTACGATGGCCCACAAAAAATCGTACGATTGAAAAAGTACGATGAAATTCGCCACAAGCGGTCGTACGTTCGTATGACGCAGTACGATGGCATAATATAGTCGAAATTTTTTTGGCTATCACGGAACTTTTATTGAATCAGGCAACGTGTACATTGAAACGAAAAGAAACGTGGACCCTTATATAGCTTGGAAAATCAGAATTAGTACTAATTAGTACAGGGTGGCGCAAATTAGTACTAATCCTAATTTTCCCGCCATACGACCACGCAGGGATGCATCAAAAAACTATATAAAGTCGAAATTTTTCGAATATAGAAAAAGTGTAATTTTTTTTTGCGCCACCCTGTAAATTCTGCCAATATACAGACCATTTCAAACGAGTTCGAGACCATGTCTCGAACTCCATCGTACCCGTACGATAGCTTGTGGCCATTTCGTCCATCGTACGAGTGTATTTTACACTCGTACGATAGCTTGTGGGGACACGATAACTTGTGGCGACCCTAAACGTCTCGATCTGCGTCTCAAATTCGTGACGCAAGTCTCGATCTCTTTTGAATTAGTTGGAGTATTGACACAAAAACCCTGAATTTTAAATTTTTTTAAAAATACACTTAATTATTGGATGTATTAAAAAACAAAGATGGCATTCTTTTATAGCTCTACGAGACGAACAAAACGACACCAAATTTATCCAATTTGAGAGTCGTTGTAAGTTATTGAAATGAAAATTCTGATTCAGGGTTTTCGTTTCAGTAACCTAAAACAATTATCAAATTGGACAAAGTTGATCTTTTAGTGCTTGGTATTCGGCAGACGACGATTGCCAAAATTATGGTGCTCGTTTGGCCTCAATTCCAAATGCTTTTGCACAAAATTTTATTCAAAGTAAGTACATTCTTCATGTTGTGTCTCGTACCTTCATTTTTATGTCTTCTTCAAAAGTTTGGCACTTGCAGTTATTATTGGCTGGGTGGTCGGTGGAATAGCGGTAATTATCAATGGGCTGATGGAAGTTCTTTTAATTACACGCATTTTGGTCCGGGTAATTTTGGATACTTTATACAGGGTGTCCCCAAAAAAGTGAAATTTTCGTGATTTTTTCATGAAACCGAAATTTTTTTCTACCTGTACAGGGATAATTTAACGCGAGGAATGATTGTGCGCACTCCCGAAGTGTGAAAATATTCCTTGAACCTGATTCAGGGTAACGTGTTGAAGCGAAAATGAAAAAAAATCGGATTTTGACCTAGAGTTTTTCTATGTGAGAAATCGATTGAGCGTGTTTTCTAAACGTGAAAATGTTTCATGGAAGGGATGGGTGTATTCAATTGAAAAGGATCAGTGCTGTATGTTTATCAAAAATCATAATTTACCACTTTTTAGGACCAGGGAAGCGTTTTCATGTTTCGAATCAATTTCTCGCATAGGAAAACCCTCGGGGATATCCGGTCAAAATCCGAATTTTTTTCGTTTTCGCTTCAATACACTACCCTGAATCAGGGTCAGGAAGCGTTTTCACACTTCGTAAGTGCGCGCAATCAATTCAAAATTTTTTTCCTTATAATTTTCAAGGAGATGAAAATAAGGACAAAGCATGTATTGATATTCATACGGGTACTTCTAATTGGCATACCAATGATTGCCAGCAACAAGAATGTTTTATATGTGAAAAAAATGCAGATGAGCCAAGTAATCGAGCAAGTGATTGCAAACAACTCATGTCTCAAGGACAAACTGCGTATGTCTTTGGTTTTGTGTTAGCTCGAAAACTTTTTTGCGAGATATTTGACTTTGAAGTTGATAGTCAAAATATGAGGCAAAAACAAAATGATGCACCCGGGGATCAAACCCTCGACCTTCTGGCTGCTAGCCGAACGCGCTAACCACTACATCATCACCACAACCTATTTTAAAATGTTTATATTTGGCTATAGAAGTCACTATAGAGTTTTTGACGAAAGTTTCGACATTTTTATAGGCGCTGAATACGAATCTGGCGTTATTTTTTGTCCTAGACCTCGGGAATATGGTCAAAAATGGCTCACAAAGAAAAGGCCTTTTTGGGGTTTTACCCTCATCTTCCGTCGAAAAATTAAATTTTAGTTAATTTTCGTTTCAATACACCCTCCCTGAATCAGGGAAGCGTTTTCAGTTCTAAACCTTCCAGTTTCAAGTCAACCAAAATTTTAGAAGTGGTGTCTATACCATTTATGTAAATGGTGCTCCTAAGACAGTGTATTGCGATATGCAAACCGATGGTGGCGGCTGGACCGTAATACAACAGTATAATTTAAAAGAATTTTCGAACAAAGTTGATTTTAGACGAGTGAATGGCGCCGTTTCATTTTGGGACCAAACTTGGCAAGCCTACAAAAATGGATTCGGAGTTGCAGGAGCGGTGAGCCCCAAGCCCATCTCCGAAATTAACGCTTTTATAGGCAACCGAATTTTGGGCTGGAAATGACCTAATTCATCAGTTGACAACACAAACTTCGGGCAATATTTTGAGAGTCGATTTGTGGGGTGATCGAAATCCGAATAGTACAAATCCGAACATTTATCTTACTAGTAATTACAATTTTAGTGTAAGAATTTTTTTATAAGCACAGTCAACTCTCGTGAAACCCCCAGGGAGGGTGTCATAAAAAAATAACTAGTAGAGAAAAGCGTTCGTTAGTTCTTTCTTTCATTCGTTAGTTCTTTCTTTCATTCGTTCGTTCTTTCTTCATTCGTTAGTTCTTTCTTCAGGCTGCGGTCAAGCAAGTTGTCGAAAAGTTGTCGATTAGTTGTTGAAAAGTTATTGAAAAAGTTGTCGAAAAACAAAAGGGTCGCGGGTTCGAATCCCGCTTGGAGCTTAATTTTTTTGCACAAAAAAGTTACATTTTTCAACAACTTTTTCAACATGCTTGACCGCAGCCTCATTCATTCGTTAGTTCGTTCTTTCATTCGTTAGTTCTTTCTTCATTCTTTCATTCGATAGTTCTTTCTTCATTCTTTCATTCGTTAGTTCTTTCTTCATTCATTCGTTCGTTCTTTCTTCATTCATTCATTCCTTCGTTCGTTAGTTCTTTCTTCATTCATTCCTTCGTTCGTTAGTTCTTTCTTTCATTCGTTCATCAGTTCTTTCTTTCTTCATTCGTTCGTTCTTTCTTCATTCATTCCTTCGTTCGTTAGTTCTTTCTTCATTCATTCCTTCGTTCGTTAGTTCTTTCTTCATTCATTCCTTCGTTCGTTCTTTCTTTCATTCGTTCATCAGTTCTTTCTTTCTTCATTCGTTCGTTCTTTTGTTTTTATAGCTTTTTTGATGTATCCCTGCGTGGTCGTGTTGGCGGGAAAATTCTCGGGATAGGTCACTAAATCGAGAGTTGACTGTAAACAGAATCGTTGTTTTTTAGCTAAACGATGAAAGTACCGAGTACACGCCGAATATCTGGAGTACTTTTCCGGGTGTCGGGAATGCCAGCACTGGTTGGTACGACATAACATACATAAATGGGACGAAATTTTCAACTATCGACCATATCAATGATCCGATGCAAACTTGTGTTACAGATTATCATTTGGGGTAAATTTTGAATGTCGTATAGGTCAATCCGAAGATTACAGTTTTCCAAAAGACCTACGATCTTTTTGAAAGTTTCACATTTCCCCCTAAATCGACTAAACTGATCAAGAATTTTAGTGGATGGTGGCTTCACTATTGCACTACATCTTCATTGAATGGTCAGTATATCCCTCCAATCTCTTATGGAAATGGCTATGGGATGTTTTGGGTTGTCAATGGATATGAAATTATCAACCCAACGAAATCTAAAATGATGATTCGATCTATATAAGTTGATAAAAATTGTATTTGTCATTTTTCAAACAAGTTGCTATACATAAACACAATCCAGGATTAACCCAGTCAGTAGCCTTTTTTTATAGTCAACTCTCGATTTACAGTCGTTCCCGTTATGCACCATTTGTTTTTGCCTCATTTTTTGACTATCAACTTCAAAGTCAAATATCTCGCCACTGTTAAATAATTTTTATATACGGTTTTTTGCATGTGTTAGAGGGACTAAAGCTCTGTATTTTCATACAAAAATTAAATTTCTAACATTTTGTTAAGGTGAAGAAAATCGACTTTGAAAACTTTAAAGTAATTTTTGACAATGTTAGGATCAACGGGTTTCGAAAATTTTTATCAACACTTATTCGGCCATCGTTCAGCTACAATTTAAAAAAGACCGCATAGGAATTCGTTAGAGAGGGTGCGAGAACGACTAAAAACATTGATGTTGCCAAAATGAACGCTCTGTAGCGCGTTTAATGTTTTAGGATTTGCGTTGTAAATTATTTGCAATGGTTATTTTTTCAAATTTTTCACATACATTCTTTTCATTATAAATTCCTTTTTAAATGAAGTCCTGGCAAAGGATTACGAAATCCTGATATGGGATGCAAAAAGTCTTGTCAAAAAGTCCTGGCATAGAATACAATAAGTCCTGACATTTACAACAATCTTCATCACGAAGCTGCAGATTTTTTTATTGAGAACTTGTCAGGATTTATTGCATTCTATGCCAGACTTTTTGCACACATGGACAAGACTTTTTGCATCCCATGTCAGGATTTCGTACATCCTTTGCCAGGACTTCTCCCCCTGTACTAGGGGGGGGGGGCAAAAGTTTCAGAATTTCACATGTTTCCAAAACGGTTGTCTAATGCCTAAACAAGTAGTAGAAGCTGGTCTGAAACTTTTGGACAAATTTTTGAAACTTTTGTCCACCTGGTCGACCATGGTCTGAAACTTTTGCCCCCCTAGTATATTGGGTTGTTCTAAAAGTTCGCTGAACTTTATCATGATTTTTGAACCCGAAAATTTTTTTCTAAAAAAGATCCATATAGGGGCAATTTTATGTGGGGAATCGATTGGCTTTTACAGTCAAACCTCCATTTTATGACACCCCTCGGGAGGTGTCATAAAATAGAAATTTAGGGAGGGTGTCATAAAATGGAGGTTTTTTAAAAAAAATTTGTAGGAGTGAATTTTAAGATAAAGAAAATGTTTTAAACAATTGATTAATTCATAATTTCATCAGGATATCATTTATCAAACATTTATTTTACTAATTTATCACAAAATGACGGCTTTATGATTTTTCACCAGCGAATTTTGAACTAAGTATTTTTCACTAAGGCTTTTAACATTCAGAATTTTGAAAAAACGAATTTTCATCAACCGATTTTGAAAAAAACGCTCTAAAGATCTCACCTTGTCGGTCGTTTTTATGCGTTTCTAAGCGTCAGCTTCCCGTAATTTAATTTTTTTAAACATTTATAAAATTTTCTAGGCTTTAGGAAAAAAATCCAACAAGGTCTTTCGAGCGAATGGGTGAAAATGCAAAATTCATAAGTGAAAAATCGCTATTTCAAAATATGTAAATGTAAGTGAAAAATTACAAAGCCAACATGACATTTTTAATTAACAACAACACAAATACTAATATATCAAAAATTCTAATTTTAAATCTCCACATTCAATTTCTCCTAGGATATCCAAATTTTGCCATTCTTGAATCAATTCCTCCATGCCGGTATCATTTTCTACCTCCAGTGGCTAAAAAATCAATTTTAAAAACAGTTGGAAAAAAAACAAACCTCATCGTTAGTCTTTTCAAATCCCGCTTTTTGAAACAGTTTCTGATCGTCTCTTCTTTTACTGAATTCCATGCAGCTCTGAGAAATCTTAAACTTTCCAGCCTTAAAGTGAGTCAATCTCAATTCCGCTGCGATTTCTTTTACTTTAGCCTAAAAAGCAAGCATTTTGCATAACCTTCCATTTTAGCTCAGGGCCCGAAAGTGGGTGCTAGCACGCGCACCCAAAATCCAGTGGGTGCTAGTACCTAAAGCATACATTGATGGGCAGTTTCCTTTCTTAATGTTTTTGCCCAAAACTTTTTTCAAAAATTATATGGTCTCCCATTATGATTTCTCACCAAAAATGATCAAATTTCCACTAAAAATATCCCAAAATTTTCATTGTTTTCATCAAAAATCACCATTTTCTCATCAAAAATTTTCATTTTCTAAGCATTTTTAGCGTAAAAACGAAAAAATTCTCAAAAAAATTTTTACACCACTGGTGGTGGGTGCCAGGGTGCTTTTGGGTGCTAGCGCCTTTTCGAGCCCTGTTTTAGCCTAATCCGTGATAAAAAACCCCCACCTGAAATAAATCTCCACTAACCGGCGTCTTCTGGCTTCGTACTTCTCGAAAACATTCCAAAAGTCTTTGATCAAGAACCAGAGATTCCGCATTTTCTGGCCAACTTGCTATTATTGTTACTTTTCGCATCTTCAATAATTTTCAGCTTGGTTTCGAGTGAAATAGTTGATCGCTTTTTAGTTCCTTGTACTAAAAAAATAGCATTTTGTTCAATTTGTTCTGACATAATAACCATTTAAGCCTGAAAATGAAATTTTTTAAAAGAAAATAAAGTACATTATAGTAATTCAAATTATAGTAGTAAAAAAACTGATAAATTTAAAATTTTTTGTGACGAGCTCATCGAATTGTTCATAAAAAATTTTCATGCAATAAGAATTTTAATGTAAATGCTCAAACGCGTAGCAAAAACATCGGGGGTGTCATAAAATGGAAATTTCGGGAGGGTGTCATAAAACAGAAGTGTCATAAAATGGAGGTTTGACTGTATGCTGATAATCAATGGGAGCATATATGGGGTGCCAGTTTTGCCACTCTCTTATACAGACACTGTTGAAAAATGAAGACCCTTAGCACGGTGGACCAAAGTGTGCCCAAAAGTGGAGTCACTCTAAAAAAAAAGTGCCAAAAAACTCTCCACTTACCCTGAAGTTTAAAATTTAGTAAACTTTCGTGAAATTTATCGTATTAACGACTACTGCGCTATCACCATATCATTAATAGCAAACTTCTTCTTATTATTTCTAATTATTACAAAAACCCCAAAGGAAATGAGTTCGTATAAAAAGATTCTACTTCAAACTTGTCTTACGGATATTCTTTTAACCATGTTCATCGCCATCGTAGAACCTATAGTCGCATTCAAACATGGAAACGAAGTGTTAATCAACAATGGATTTTTTCGAAAATTTTCAATAACTGTTGATTTAATTTTGATCGAATTTTGGATATTTTGCCTAGTTTTTTCATATTGTTCAATTTCAGTGCCATTTCTTTATCGATATTTTTCTTTGGTCAGGTAGGAAAATGTAGTTTGCGGACATTCACGTATTAAAGGGACGGTGCACGCTCTAACAATTTTTAAGAACAGATTTTCGTTTCAATAGTTAAACTAAATTATAAATCAGGCAAGCAATTAAAGGAGGTGCCGTTTGAGGCCCTACCTCCGAAAAAATTTTTTTCTCTCAATTGGCTGATTTTTGATACTTGGGGGATTTTCGGGCACGAGAAATCGATTGCGCAAGTTCCGATTTCCGAAAAAATTTTCATGACCCCCTATCGGGGCAGTGGCCTCAAACGGCATCCCCTTTAAGAATTTAACCAGCTTTTCAAATTTTTAATTCAATAAAAATTATGAAAAAAATTTGGTTAAACTCTTAATTGTTTGCCTGATTTGCAATTTAGTCTAATTATTGGGACGAAAATCTATTCTTCAAAGTTGTTAGAGCGTGCACCGTTCCTTTAAGAGACGATTTGTCTAGGAAACTTTTGGACGGGGGATTTGGGTCATTTCAATACGTTTTTGCTCTTATATAAGTTCGACAGCAAGTCAGACAACATTACAATTTTTATTTTTTTGATAAGTTCGACTGTTGAGTTTGACTGTCGAACTTATCAAAAATAAATAAATAAAAATTTTAATATTTGTCTGACTCCCAAAACCCCCTATGGCTCCGGGCTAGGGCCGGCCCCTTTCGGACCCTGTTTGTATCCCCTTTTCCTCTGGCAGGGGGTACAGACCTAGGTGATTATTTAACACTTATATGTCCTTTTTCTCCTAAAGTCAAAGTTTCAAAACCAAACGACTGCGTTAAAAAACCATTTAGAAACAAAGAATTAGCAGGCTTATCTTATTTATGTTTATTTATTTTGCCTATAACATTGAATACAATACATGTTGTTGTCGGTTCAATTTTATTTTACCCATCGGAAGAAAAAGTTTTATTCGCGAAAGAAGAATTTGGAGAATATTTGTTAGAAAATGATATGGCTCATATTTCTGCTGGGCTAATCGGGCTTTCGGTAGTAGAGAATGCCAAAAAAAGCACTTTTCGTGATTTTTTTGCACGAATTTCGTAATTTTTACTTCAAAACACATACCTCTTCATTGAATCAAGGTGGAGAAGGGGGCGGATTTTCGTTCATCCTGAATTCATGCAATCGATTCTCTCGTCTAAAATTACTCCCTGAATGAGCCTCTTTTAGAAAAAAATTTCCGTGTTTGTATAAAATTCGTACAAAAAACCACGAAAAGTGCCATTTTTAGTGGACAAGGGATGGGATCAGCGACCAAAAATGCGAATTGGATCTATTACCCATTTTGCATTTTTGCGAATTGGGTCTATAACAAATCGAATTTTCGCGAGTTTGGTATATAAAAATGTGAATTTTTTTTGGCGATTTTTGCCCGACACGTACTTTTTTGCCAGTGCCCATTTCTTCCTGCTCCTCCAACAGCCAATTTGAGCGATTTTTTAAGGTTTTGGTGACCAACTCGGTCAAATCGCACCAGTTTTCGATAATTTCTTTTTTATTTCTGCAGCGCTCGTCAAGGCGCATTTGAATATAGTCGATGATGAAATTTGACCAAGAGGAAGGGATTAAAAATTCATTAAAAAATCATGAATTTTCAAAAATGGTAATTTAGTAAAATGGCTCTAGATCGGTCAAATCAAAGTTTAACGCAAAAATTTTTTATGGGTCAATGCAGAATTTTTCGGCGCATCTTTTGACATCAAAATCCGAGGCAAAAAGTTTTTGGCCCGACGAGCTCAAAATAGGTCAAAAAAAATTTTTCATCTCCGATTTTGATCTCAAAAGATTCGTCGAAAAATTCTGCATCGACCCATACAAAAAATTTTCGCGTTAAACTTTGATTTGATCGATCTAGAACCATTTTTCTAAATTACCATTTTTGAAATTTCATAATTTTGTAATGGACTCTTTCTTTTGGTCAAATTTCATCATGAACCACTGATTCGAATGTGCCATGACGAGTGCTACAGCAATAAGAAAGAAATTACCGGAAACGTTTTATATTTTTGTATCGATATAATATCGAGATAATTTTTTTCGATATTTATATCGATATACTTATTTTATATCGATATTAAATGGGGTGCAAATTAGGACCCTTTGTCAAAAAAAATCTTTTTGTTGAAAAATGATTTTCTAGGGGTAAAAATAGAGTGAAAAATCGATTGCGCACAGCCCCATCGCGTGAAAATGCTTTCTTCATCTTGTTTTTGCGAAAATAACACTATTTTCGCGAGAAATAGTACTATTTTCCCGAAAACAAGGTGAAGGAAGCATTTTCACGCGACGGTGATGTGCGCAATCTTTTTTTCACACTATTTTTACCCCTAGAAAGTCATTTAAAAAAATTTTTTTGGATTAAGGGTCCTAATTTGCACCTCTTTTAATATCGATACAACAATCCTAATTTAGACTCGTTTTGATACATGGCTAGTTGCTATAGATATGCTTGTAATTACAGCTGGAAGCTATGCAGTTGCATTTTGGTGTAATTTCAAAATTTGGTCATATTTAAGTGAGAATTTGAAACATGCTTCTGCTAAAGTCCGAGAAATGCATTCGCAAATTAATAAGACTCTTGTTGCGCAAGTAAGAATTTGCAAAAAAAGCACGAAAACACTTCTTTGGTCTTAAGATTTAACAATGAAAAATCTGGATCCGAAAAATTGGGATTCTGAACAAAATCTACTTCTTTTTTTGGATTTTGAGTTCCCGAAATTAAAATCCTGATCCCGAAAAATCCAGTATCCTACTACTATAGACCATAGGTGGACAAACAGGGGGGGGGAAAGGGGTCTGGTGCTAGGTTGGGTCTAAATTTTTCAAAAATTTGAGGACCAAAAAAAAGAACCAACCCGGCCGCTCCGATGCCGGGTTGGTCCTGTTTTTGGCCTTTTTGCCGGATTGGTTAGGGGGGGGGAGACTCGGCTCTATTTCAGTTTATGCGTCCCAAGAACTTTTGTGCGTCCTAAGAACTTTTATACGTTCCATTAAATTTTTATGCGTCCCATCGAATTTTGGTGCTATTGCAGTGTAGGGGTCAATCAACTTTTAAGTGTCCAATTAATAGTTTAAGGGTCCAATCACATTTTTCTTAGGTTTAAGCTTAGACCTAGATTTAGGCTTATGTCTATGCGTAAGCTTAGGTTTAGGCCTATACTTAGGCTTATGCCTAGGCTTAAGCCTAAGCTTAGGCCTAGACTTAGGCCTAAGCTTAGGTTTTAGGCCTAGATTAAGCATAAGCCTTCTTTGGACCCTAAACTATTAATTGGATCCCTAAAAATTTGATTGGACCCTTAAAAGTTGATTGGACCCCTAACCTGCAATGGCACCAAAATTCAATGGGACGCATAAAAATTCGATGGGACACATAAAAATTTAATGGGACGCATAAAATTTTTATGGGACGCATAAAAGTTCTTGGGGCGCATAAACTAGAATTGAGCCGGAGACTCCCCCCCCCTGGGAATGTATGCTATAGACGTATAATTTTTGTCTGACGATCGAGTGATTTAAACCCTGAGTGTTAAAACAAAAGTTGTAGAAGACGATGAGAGAATTCGAACGACACCGGAATCATGGGTGTATCTCAAAAAAAATTCGAGGGTACCCCCCCCCCCCGAGAAGCAATACATATTACGTTTTTTTGAAAAATGTAATAATTTCGTACGGAGTCGACTGGAATTACCGCTCTGAGTCACCTTTAGAGATTCCGAAGCGCCGGAGGCACCCGGTTCTGGTTAACTTTAAGATATAACCCTTTTGTTACAGAAAAGTTAATACCATTTTTTAGGCGATAGGACCTCTAGTTATAAATGTTCCTCCAATGTTGTCTTGTATCA
>OZJO01027661.1:0-10515 GCA_900406225.1 Acrobeloides nanus | reverse complement strand
ATTCCTCGCATAAAATTACCCCTAAAAATGATTTTGTTGGGGTTAAAACTTATAACCCCTAATTTTGATGCAATTTTTTTCATTTTTTGACCCCCGGAAAATTTTTTCAGAATTTTTCGATGCGCGCAATCGATTTTTCGCATAAAATTACCCCTAAAGAGTCACTTTTTAAAAAAATTCAAAAAAATTTTTTACCCGGCCGTAAGTTGGACCCCCCCCCCCTTTAAAGGGGATCCAGATAATAGGTCATTCTTCGACAAAAAATGTTTTTCTAAAAATGACCCTATTACCTCTAATTTTATGCGGGGAATCGATTGTGCGCATTCCCGAATTGTGAAAACGCTTCCTTGACCCTGATTCAGGGAAGGTGGTGGGTGTATTGAAGCAAAAATCAAACATTTTCGGATTTTTATGAGAAATCCGAACATCGATTCTTAGGTTTTCTAGAACATCGATTGCGCACACTTCCAAACCGTGAAAACGCTTTCTTGACCCTGATTCAGGGAAGGAATCGGTGTTTTAAAGCGAACATCAATTTTTTCGCTTTAAAAACATCAATTTTCGCGAAAATCAGGTTTTTCCCTGAATCAGGGTCAAGGAAATGTTTTCACAATTCGGGAGTGTGTGCAATCGATTCCCCGCCTAGAAAAACCTAAGGATCGACGGTTTTCTCATAAAAATTCGAAAATGTTTGATTTTCGCTTCAATACACTCACCACCTTCCCTGAATCAGGGTCAAGGAAGCGTTTTCACAGTTGGGAATACGCGCAATCGAATCCTCGCATAAAATTAGTGGTAATGGGGTCATTTTTAGAAAAAATTTTTGTCGGAGAATGACCTATTATCTGAATCCCCCTTTAAGAACATGTTCAAATCATGCCTGAACATGCCAAAACAACCATTTCTAAAAAAGAAAAAAAGTTTTTTGACGAGACTGGGATTCGAACTCGCCTCTTAAAATTCCGAGATCGAAAATTTTATAAAACATTAGGTAGAATTGGATGATTTTTTGTACACGGAGGTTTTCTACTATGAAGAACACGATGGTAGCTTTAATTTTGTATGAAAAATTGTTTCTACCTTGATTCAGGAGGTTGTATATAGAAACGGAAATTGCCCGCTGGCCTTCCCTCAACCTCGCGTGGCTCTCCTCGTCACCGCCTTCCCTTGGTCCCGCATACTTCCCTCGATACCGCATGCCTTTACTCGATCACAATGTCTTTCCCTCGATTTCGATGTCTTTCCCTTGACTCCAATATCTTTCCCTCGGCACCGATTGACTTCCCTCGATCCGATGGCCCTTCCTCGGTCATGATGGACTTCCTCGGCCCTGATGACCTCTTCCTTCAGCTCCAAATCATGAGTTTTTTATTTTAGCTAAACTTAAAGTGTCATATAATAAATTTTTAAGAAATGAAATGAAATATTTGTGAATACTGTTTGATTTGTAAATATATTTGATAAGTTTATTATTGTTTCATAAAAAAATTATTGCTTCACAGATTTGGTTAATAATTGTTTTTTATCAAACAAGATTATTTTATCGAATAAAATTAATCAAAAATGTAAAATCAGGGTCCGAAAATGGGCCCCGCGTTTTCTTGGAAGTCTGCTACAAAAAGAATTTTCTGAACAACCTAGGGAACCTTCGACGCATGCTTGGGGTCATTGTCTTGTTGGGATTCGTTAAATCGAGCATGGTTTCTCTTCCAGTAGAGTAGTAGATTTGTTCTCAAAAGATCTCGGTAAACTTCCCTCGTTATTGTTCCTTCCACCCGCTCCAATGAAACAAAAATTTCTCAATAAATGTAAAAAATCAAGTTTTTTTTCATTAGAAGAAAAGACTTTTTTCTGCTACTGTTTTATTCTCACATTCAGCCCGCCTAGGTTGTTCAGAAAATTCTTTTATAGCAGACTTCAAAACAAAAAACTCCGAAAAGGCGGGGCCCATTTTCGGACCCTGAGTAAAAGTATTAAAAAAAACAAAAATCGATTAAGGGATCTCAGCGGACCACTCGGCGTTCTCCTTTAAACAATCTGGATCTACTGGTTCAAAATGCACATTTGGGTATACTATGAAGTAGAATAAACAAAAGATCAAAAATCCGAAAAACATTATCATCTAAACAATTTTTTAACGACGCTAAACATTCTAGAATATGGTTACCTGCGACAACCAATGACATAATTTAAAACCCCTCTTCGTGAATTCCAATCTTGGGATAAATTTCTCGAAATTTCTATTTTTTACATCTTCTGGAAATAAATTCACTTGGTTTTCTAAAATCGGCTCGATTGGCACCGAGGTGTACTCGTTCATATTATGATTAACAATCGAAGTTTCTTGTATACGTAAAAGCCTGTTTCCACCAGAACTATCACTAAAAAAATACGAATTTGAAAGTATATTTCATGACTAACTGGGTTGCCGTTTTTTGAAGTTTGCATAAAAATCGTCTATTGGTAGAAACCGGATTTTCGAAAAGTCGAAAAAAGTTGTGCACTTATGGAACTCGATGATTCTTTTTGTATTGAGTGATTAGCAGCGAAAGAAACATTTTTCAGCCGGATTTGGGGGTGTCCCCATTTTTTGCACACTTTGGTCCGCCGTGGTTAAAGAATTTTCAAAAAGTCCTTATCAAACCTTAATGTAGAATTAATTTGAACACAGGGTTTCGTAAAGTCCTCTGAAAATTATTTACTCCATGGCTTCTACCGTTAAATGATTTTTATGCAAATTTTAAAAAACGGCAACTCTGTTGGCTAACCTTGTAGTTTTTAACTTATGTCTCATATATTTAATGACGGTCAATTTTACCAAAGCTAAAAAAACGACCACAAAGCATACACCTAGATAAACATCCATAGCTTTGATGTAACTAACTCGTGGCATTGTTTCATTGTAGGCGAAAATTAGGAAAATTATTGCAAGCATAAGAGCAATCATGTCTTGGAATTGAGTTTCACTTCCCATCCATAAAGCTACCCAAGAAGTTATTACAACCGCAGCCGATGGGATTATGAGCTGAAATTTTTATATATAAGGAGATATAAAATTTTTCCGGATTCTACAAACGATGCTCCATGCGACTGAATAAAGTTTCGTCGAAACGGATGAAAAATCAACGATTTAGAGGTCTTAGAAAAGCCGACAATAATTATGTAACAACCTAGTATAAGAGCTTTGAGAAATCAACTTAAATCGCTTTCTTTTAGCTTAGGCTTGGATTATATTACCGTTTTTTATTATTCTGAACATTTTCTAGCCATTTTTGGAGCAATCTGACTTAATTTGAAAAAGCCCTTTGGACCTTGAATCTGAATAAAATATTGGATTGTTTCATAAATTGTTGCGGCTCAAAAACAGCCTCGAATATCATAATTTTTTGACCGTTTTCAATGAATCTTTTTCATTTGATGAAAGACCTAATTCTTTTTTTGTCACATATTTCAAGAAAACAAACATTTAATTTTTTAAATCTAAAAATCTATACCTGTACAAAGCAAAATCCTGCATTTCGAGTGAATACGAAACAAATATGGAGTCGGCTATAGTTTCCTAAAAATATAAAGACGATAGAATTTCTCAACAAAGTTTTACCTGTTGCATAGGTCGTCGTTTGGTTTGTGACAAAGCTAGAATACTTACAATCGACACTCGATTTAACGATCCCCAAGGAAGAGCCGTTAAATCGAATTTAAAAAATATGCAAATTTCGATTCACCGAGTGTCGGGATAGAAAGAGGACCGTTAAATTGATGGGCGATTGAATTAAAAGAATAAATGAAATACTACTTACGCTTCTTTAATGCGAAAATCTGGTAGTCGAATTTTAAATAAGCTTAGCGGCTGGCCCGTTGTTTTAACCTGTTGTCCCGATGACCATTTATATTTGACTTTGTCGTTCGTATAGCCATCTGAAAATGAATATTGGACTCTTTTTCGTTAATTCAATGGCTTACAGCCAGAGATGTAGATGTGGTCGTCAAATTTTCAAAATTTGAGAGGGGTTGGGTTTACATGATGATAGTAACCCTTGTGCAGGACCAGGAGTTACGGTCATTACTTGAGGGTTTCTACTACCCCCCCCCCAGTGGCGTAATTTCAGCTGTCGCATGGGAGAGGAGAGGATTATATGGGGAGATTTTTGAAAAAAAATTTTTGGCCTAATACGACTAACAAGGGAACCCTAAGATCTGCCCGATTCAAATTTGTCTCAAACCAAGTGCAAACGGTTTAAAAAAATATAAATATGCAGAGAATAACAATTTTTCATCCCCGTAGGCCTTCTTCGAGGAGATATGGGGGGTAAAAAAAATTTAATTTTATGAAATTTGCGCAAAAACAAAAATCACAGGACGGGATCCGAACCCGGTCCTTTAACTTTTAGAGTTAGCATAATTACCACTACACCATGGTGCCTATGTTGTCAAATCAACATTTTTGAATGACATTCTAGATATTTTTTTAAAATTTTAATTTTTTTATGCAAATATTAAGTTCTTTCAAATATTTTTACATTTTATGGAATTTTATTAATATGTATGAAAGGGGGGGGGTGTACTTTGTAGCCACATCTCGAAAAAAATTTATTTTTACAAAAACGACCCTATTAGTGTAAAATCATGTGAAAAATCGATTGCGCGCATTCCCGAAGCGTAAAAATGCTTCCTTGACCCTGATTCAGGGAAATAAGAGTGTGTATTGAAGCAAAAATTTAACTAATTTCTCTGAATGTACTAATTTGGTTCTAGAATGTCATTCAAAAATGTTGATTTAACAACATAGTCACCATGGTGTAGTGGTAATTATGCTAACTCTAAACGTTAAAGGACCGGGTTCGGATCCCGTCCTGTGATTTTTGTTTTTGCNGAGTGTGTATTGAAGCAAAAATTTAACTAATTTCTCTGAATGTACTAATTTGGTTCTAGAATGTCATTCAAAAATGTTGATTTAACAACATAGGCACCATGGTGTAGTGGTAATTATGCTAACTCTAAACGTTAAAGGACCGGGTTCGGATCCCGTCCTGTGATTTTTGTTTTTGCACAAATTTCATAAAATTTAATTTTTTTTACCCCCCATATCTCCTCGAAGAAGGCCTATGGGGATGAAAAATTGTTATTCTCTGCATATTTATATTTTTTTAAATCGTTTGCACTTGGTTTGAGACAAATTTGAATCGGGCAGATCTTAGGGTTCCCTTGTAAGCCTAATTCTAAGTCTAAGCGTAATTTTGAACAAAGTATCTCATCACAAATCTAAACTGTTCTGTTTTATTTTTAATAAGTTAAAATGCTTTAGAAAAATAAAAAATTGAAAAAATAAAAATGGTAGGGACGTGTGGAGGAGTTGGGAAGGATAGATGGTAGAGAGTACACGTCTACTACCCCCCCCCCACAACTTTCAGAGTTTTGGAGGTGGATCGTCCCCGACCGATGGCCAAAACGAATCAACGATCAAAAAAGATTGCGACCTGCTCACAGTTCGAAGGCCCGCGACCACAAAATTTTTAAAAATGTCAATTTTTCCAATTGACTAAATGTCCAAAATCGGCTATTTTCACGAAAAGTTTTCATTTTCTGAGCATTCTCAGCTTAAAAGAAAGCATGTCTCAAAAAAACATGAAAAATTTTACATTATGTTTGTTAAATTTTAGAACTCATCAAAAAAGTATTTAATGATTTTTAAAAATCTATTTAAAATACATTTGATAACGGAGTAATATGCTAACGGACAATTTTTGCATGCCTATTTTTTCATGGGCAAAATTCTGGAGTTTCCGATAAATGGCTATATCCAAAAAAATTACATCGACCGTTTCCTAAAGATATAACAATTTAGGCTCCAGTGGTATGGCCGAAATAAAATGGCGAAATTCCCGCCTATCTTCATCTCCATCAACCGTCCAACACGAAAATGGTTCGAATCGGAACACCTATTGCGAAGCTGTTTTACCTCAAGTTGTAAGTGAAAGTTTTTTTAAAACACAAAAAATTTATTGACGACAAAAAATTTTCACAAATACAACATTTCTATTTATAAACATGCTGCTTAGGAATTTTCCGTAGGTTGTGCAAGTGTGGTAGTGCGCAATTGTTGGATGACAACAAACTTGTGGCGATTGGCCATGTCCTAAAAATTTTGATGAAAAGTCTAGATGCCAGAAAACTACATAAAACCTTGATTTAGTATAGTGATAGAAATCCGGGTGAATATGAGTTCATGATTGAGTTAGACATAATAGAAATTTTGCATTTTCATAAAATTTTAAATTGAAAATGCAAAATTCTATTATGTCTAACTCAATCATGAACTCATATTGACCCGGATTTCTATCACTAATTTAGTCCACCCCTTGGAGGACCTTCAAAAATATAATCTTTTTTTGACCGACTTGCACTAAAAAATCTTTAAAATTATTTAATTAAATAATTTTTTACTTTTTGATAAGTTCAAGAATTTTACTGATTGTATTCAAAAACAGGGGTAGCACCAGGGTCCGAAAAGTTAGGTGCTAGCACCCGCACCCAAAAGCATCCACTAGGTGCTATCACCTTTTCCGGTCCTGCGTGGCACTAAATCGAGGTTTGACTGTACTCACTTACATTAACCATACGCCCGAGATTTTCATAAGTTTGACTGGTTTCAAAAGATTGGAGGTTCTCCGGAAAATATGAATTAGAGACGGTGGAGACGCTTCTTTTTACGGGGGCTTGTAGATCAAGATGGAGGCTTCGTTTGCCTGGGCGAAAACCGGCACGGCTTATGGCCATCGAGCGTTTACCTGGACGATAATGATGCCGGCCGAGGGTTAAGGAGCGTTTTCCCATCTGGTCTTCGCGGATATAGGGTAGATCATGAAAGGTGTCATATTCGGGGTCAAATCGGTCCAAATTTCTTTTTCCGGGTCTAAAAAATTCCAATAAATGTAACATAAAAAAACATAATTTAACATTTGATGAGTCCAAAAAATTGTTCGACACACTATGGTATCACGTTTGTTGACCAAATTCGATTCATATTTATTAAAATTAGGCCTAATATAGGCTACAAAAATTGTAACACTTTACAAATGCAAACTATGCAAAACAAACAATATTTTACTTATAAAATCATTTTTTTAATTTTTTGATAAGTTTAAAAAATTGTTAGACACAATGCTCTTTTAAATTTTATGTGGCCAAAAAATTGCTAACCAAAAAAACAAGGCTGTCTTTCTTTGGCGGCTGTTTTTCACTAATATATTTAAAATTAGGCCATACAGTCGATTCTGGATAAGACGTCACCTTGAACCCAGCCCCCAGGGTGGCATCTTATCGATAGTCGACTGTATATAGGTTCAAAAATTTAGCCTCATTGCTGTTAAAAACCACAGCGGATGAATAAGAATTATTTATAAAAACTCTTTTTAATTTTATGATGAGTCTAAAAAATTGTTAGACAACATGTTTTTTAAATTCGAATTTTAAAAAAATATTTACCGTAAAACTTCAATAGAACCCCATGGGGCTCTATTAGAAGGTGTTAATGATTGCTCTTTTAACAATCGAGTTTAAATCGGATTTCTTCGAGCGACCATTTTTTGGATAGCCCTGATGATAGGGAATATGCTATATAAAGAATTATTGAAAAATATTTTATTTTCGCTGAGTATTGGCCCTTTGAATTTGAAAAAGTTGAAAAAATGACATTCTTTTCAAAAAATTCATATCTCCGTGAAATCGAAGTCATTGTCAATAATTTCTTTTACATAATGTTCCTCATACGCTTAGCTATCCAAAAAGTGGTCGCTCGAAGGAAATCGACTTAATTTTTATTTTTGGTGGATTTTTAAATGTAAGGCTTAAAATTTTTTAAATTTAAAAAAACATTCAAAAGACCATATCTCGAAGAAAATAAAATATTTTTCAATAATTCTTTATATAGCATATTCCCTATCATCAGGGCTATCCAAAAAGTGCTCACTCGAAGAAATCCGATTTAAACTAGATTTTTAAGAGAATTTTTACGTTTACATGGGGCTCTATTAGAAGTTTTACGGTATATCCTTAAAACTATTTAAAATTTTTACCTAAAAGAATTCCTCCCAAGTGCCAAAGATCTCTTCGAAACAGGGACATACATGAGATTGTCATCTATAGCATAATCTTCATGTGTAGACCTTTTTCCGGGTCTGAAAGAATTTCTGCCTAGAGCAAGTGATCTCTTCATAGGATGCAACTGTGATAGTGTCTAAAAAATTCTTCTTAGCAAATAAAAGGGCTTTTGAGCTAAGTTTCAATATAGGTTTCGTACTGACAACTAAAAATGTTCCCTCAGGATTAGGGTTGGGAAAAACTTTTCGTACAAACCAATGCTTCACTTACATAAACAGGCGTAATATTCTCATCTTCTTGAAGTGCCTCTTCTTCTATGGGTAATCCATAAGTTATACCTATCCCATAAGCCATAGTAATATATAAAAATACATAAAATTTTGAGAGGCAAAATCCACCACCATTTCTCAAAAAAGCCATTTCTATGAAATGAATAAAACGCTATCGTTATTTAAAGCAAAATAGTCATGTAGGAATAGGGAAAAGCCAATCAAAACCGATTATGTAATAACAATAAAAAGGCTTCCAAACAGAAGGGCATTATGATGGGGATCACGCAATCTTTTCTTAACTTAGAATGATATAGGTTGGATTCGAAAAGTAGAAGCTAGGAGAAAAAAGGCAGTATAGTCACGCAAGGTTGGGTAAGTAAAACTGAAAACTTGGGGAAACTTTGACGTATATTGTATCGTGAGTATGAAGAAAGACACGTTCAAAGCTTTCTGGAATTGATGTTTATGGAGTTTTTACAGATAGGGGTGGACTTTGTTAAAAGAAGTAATGATGACGTAATTTTTTGAAAGAATATAATATTTTTGAGTGATGTAAATTTTAATTTATAAGATTTAAATTGAAAAATTTGTATTGGCATCATAATGAAACTAATCATTATGATATCACAAAAATTCTAATAGTTCATAAATTGGGACGCACCTTTAAAATATAGCGTCATTTTGATACTATAAAGGATTATTTTTTTAATAAGTCCGAAAAAAAGTTAGCCAACATAAAAATTTTGCTTACAAAAATTTGTATTTGCGAAATATATTTCATGCATTTCAAGATTTGGTTTTTGATGAGTTCGAAAAAATGATAGATTATGAAAAAATTTTTGAAAATTAAATTTTTCCATTTTGTAACATCATTTTTGTTGAATTCAATCAAATGAAAATATTTATAAAATTCACTCTACTACACAATAGAGAGGGGGCCACCCACGTGAAAAAATTTTCAAAAATTTTTCTCTGAACATGACCACTCTAGGAATAAAAACATGCGGAGAATCCTAATTTGACATTTTCGAAGCGAAAAAACGCTTTCCTGATTCGAAAATGCATCAAGAAATAAGTTCAAATCACATCCTTTTGACTCTATAATAGAGTATGCAAAAATTATAAAAACTTTGAAACTCAATATAGTCAAAACTAAATCATTTGATTTTGTTTACATAAAAATTTATTCTATGATAAGTTCGAAAATAATGTTAGACCACGAAGAAATTTTCGCCAAAAAACATATTAAACTAACATCAATTTAGAATCGTCAAAATAAATTTTTACTAATTTAAAAAAATAAACTTTTTGGTACGACTAAGGATTAGCGAGCCCACGATTTTTTGCAAAAAAATCGCATGCCTATGAAGTATATATGACTTCATTTGAAGTACATACGGCTTCGAGTGGGGTGCTAATCCTTAATAAAGTAGATACGGCTCATTTTCCGAAAAAAACTTGTTTTCGTTTTTTGTCAATGCATGCAATCGATTTCCCGCATAAAGTTACCCCTAGTGTAGTCATTTCAAAAGATAAAAAATTTTTTTGAAAAAAATTCACTTTAAGTGGGGTCGCTAATCCTTAGTAGCACCGAAAGTTGGTGTGCGTGCGAACACATACACCGCACAAAACGATCAAATCACGTGGAATGGTCGAAATCTCTGTGATAACGGCGCGCCGACACTTGCGGACGAACATTTGTGGACCGAAATTTGCGGATTGTATCGGGCAATCCGCAAATGTCGGGTCCGCAAATATTCGTCTGAAAGTGTCGGCGCGCCGTGATAACTACGTAAAGTCTGCTTTTTTGGAAATCCTGAGTTCAGGATTTTCAGATTTTGAATTTTCAAAATGCACTAGTCCGAGCAGCTGGGGCCGTACCAATAAAGATAAAAGCTAAGGATAAATCCTTAGTTTTTAGTGAAAAGTTAAGGATTTATCTAGAGACCGCCACATGAAAAATTTTTTTCTGATTTTTTTCGAGATTTTTTGCTAAAAGTGTCCAAAATGTGTGTAGAAACAACTTTAATTAAGATCGTTGGCAAACTTTTGAAAAAAAATCAAGAAAAATGAAAAAAATTGGTAAATTCGATGTCACAACAGCAATTTATAGGGGCCGTTCGCGGCCCTATTCCGAAAAAAA
>OZJO01027644.1:0-66541 GCA_900406225.1 Acrobeloides nanus | reverse complement strand
TATTTTCAACTATTGGTTGTTAAAAAATGCTTTTCTCACGCTAAAAGAGGCCAAGATCGAGTTGATTGATAAAAAAAGCAAAGAAAATGGAGAATGTGTTATTAAGAGAGAATGTGTATGCAAATTTGAGAAAAAAATTCGAAAAAACTTTCGTGGCGAAATTCGAAAAAACGGGGAGCGCCGTGCCGTGCTGGGGGTACAGGGCAGGGACGTAAATAGAGGGGGTGCACTGGGGACCAGTGATCCCTATGGTCAGTGTTTGAATCTATCTCAGATTCCCTGGTTCAGGGAAGCATTTGATCTTTTATTCTTCGCTTTTTAGCGTCATTTCCACCCTCTTGATTGGTACCAAATGAATTAATCAAATTGTCTTTGTTTTTAATGATCTACAAAAATGCAAAGACGTCATTCACTATGTGATAAACTTGCAAAAAGGGAAAAAATGATTGAAAACGGGGAGCACAGTGCCGTGCCGAGGGGTACAGGGCAGGGACGTAGATAGAGGGGGTGCACCGGGGACCACTGCCACCCATGGCTAGAGTTTGAATCTGTTGTACAACAGATTTTCTATTGTGTTATACAACAGAATCATTCTGAAAACGTTTTCTGACCCTGAATCAGGGAATCGGAGTGTGTGTATTGAAGCGAAAATCGAAAATTTTTAGATTTTCTGTCTGAAAATCACTTTCTGGGGGTAAATTTATGCGGGGAATTGATTGCGCGCATTCTCGATGCTTGAAAACGCTTCCTTGATTCAGTGAATCGGGTGTGTGTATTGAAGCGATGACCAATTTTTTTCCCTGATCCTGAATCAAAGAAAAATTGATGTGTTATAGCAAAAATTGGTCATCGCTTCAATACACACACTCCGATTCACTGAATCAGGATCAAGGAAGCATTTTCAAACTTTGGGAATGCGCGCAATCGATTCTCCGCATAAATTTACCCCTAGAAAGTCATTTTCAAGCAGAAAATCTAAAAATTTTCGATTTTCGCTTCAATACACACACTCAGATTCTCTGGTTCAGGGAAGCATTTGATTTTTTATTCTTCGCTTTTTTAACGTCATTTCCACCCTCTTGATCGGTACCAAATGAATTAATCAAATTGTATTTGTTTTTAATGATCTACAAAAATGCAAAGACGTCATTCACTGCGTTATAAACTTGCAAAAAAGGGGAAAGAATGATTGATCTGAAATTTGATCAATGAACGATTAATTAACACGGAAAACTATATTCTATTCTTTTGAGTTATGCTGAACAACTCTCCAAAAAAATTTTTTTGAAAAAAAGTTGTAAAAAAAATTCATGATAAATTATAAGCAAAATTACAAATCGGAATTTTAACATGAACTTGGCTCAGTGGTAGTGCTCCCAGTTTCGAGTCTAATGGTCTTGGGTTCGAATCCCACCTGAGTCGAATTGATTTTGCCTCAAAAATAAAAATCTGGTATATTTCATGACCTTGTCTGGTCATGGAATATACCAGATTAATTTTTTTATTTTTGAGGCAAAATCAATTCGACTCAGGTGGGATTCGAACCCGAGACCAATAGACTCGAAACTGGGAGCACTACCACTGAGCCAAGTTCACGTTAAAATTCTGATTTTTAATTTTGCTTATAATTTATCATGAATTTTTTTAACAACTTTTTTTCAAAAAATTTTTTTTGAAAATTGTTCATCATAACTCAAAATAATAGAAATTTATCACAACATGTGTGAAAAAAATTTTCCTACACCAAAAAAATATAGTGAAACAAGAAGAAAACAGCTTTTATTATTATTACAAAAAATGCGTTTATAATTTATTACACATTATCCAAAATGAAAGGGATTGAGTTTATGTTGCAATTTGAGATGCTTGCTCTTTCGCTCTAAGACCTTCTCGTCTCCATCGACCAAATCGAGTGGTAACAAGTGATTGGCTAAGTTGAAAAGTTTTTTATATTCGAAAATCGAAAAAACATACTCGATTTTTCACATTTTGATGATCGTTTGATATACGTATTGACATAGGGAGTGTAAATTGGTGGCCTGGTATTTAGTTGGTCATAGAGTTCACATGTGAATACATCTCGACCACCAGTTAGACCATATACGACTGCTTTGCACTCCTAAATGTATGTACAGGGTGACGCAAAAAAGTGGATTTTTTAAAATTACCCCTAGAAAGTATAAATTTATGCATAAAATTTCCAAAAAACGAGGAAAATGATCATTTTCGCTTCAGCAATCCAAATTTTTCCTTGAATCAGGGCCAGGAAAGCATTTTCCGGGTTCGGGAATGCGCGCAATCCTGCATAAAATTACCCCCTAGGGGGGGGGAGTGATTTTTAGAAAAATAAATTTTTTCGGATCCCAAAATGTCAAAAAAGCCACTTTTTGCGTAAATTGAAAAAAAGTAAAAAAAACCTCATCATTAATACAGGCGGCCAAACACCGATCTTCGGTTGCTTCATACGCATCTTGGACAATTTTGTATGGGATACTCGGGAGCGCTACATCCCGATCTGTATATTCGACGTAACATTCACAGAGCCAACACGAATCACCAAAATGGTCTGGAATTTTTTATTACACTAGGGATACGCACAAGTTGACAAAAAGTGACAACAATTCTTGTCACTTGCCAAGGATTTTTTCTTCAATACACAGGCCTTCCCTGAATCAGGGAAGCGTTTTTTCGCTTCGAAAATGTCAAATTCGGATTCTCCACATGTTTTTACCCCAGAGGGGTCATTTCCAGAAAAAAAATTTTTGAAAATTTTTTCACTGCGTATTCCCCCTATTGTGTTGTAGCTCCAAAATTCGCATATTTTTGTACAACTTGTACACCCCTATATTACACCCAAAATGTTTTATCCTTCTTTTCCCTGTGCTGTTGGAATACGTCAAACCCACGCCTAGAGGAATTTCTTACACCTTGAGCAAAAACATGATAATCATTGCCAAAGCCCAGTTCAACAACTCGAACAAATTATGAACAATTGGTGTGTGCCTCGGGAGATTCATAATTTGAAACTTTTTCGTGGTGGCTGTCCGCAAAAAATAATCATTCATTTTCTTGGGTGTAAAAAAAGCACATATTGCTCTTGAGACGGAGGACGAATGGTCCTTCATCTCGATGAGGCCGAGGAAAAAGAAAAATATGCCTTGTGGCAAAAAACGATTTCTAATGGGACTTTTAATGAATTGCTCTAATCGTTTAAAGTTGCCTAGTTAAATGTGCGTGAGAAAAAGGACACTTTCTAACCAAACAAAATGAATGTTAAAAAAGCTCAATTTTGTCTAGTGTTGCATTTTTCACGCCATATTCTGTCCTGTATCTAAAGTAGGGATGATAAAAATACAAGAAACTTAAGCCTAAGCCCAAGCTACTGCACTTTAAGTGTCCCACTTATGAGGTCAAAGTTCAAAATTAGATTTCATGAATTTGGGACCCGACATTTTTACCCTAGAAATGACATCTATAGGGGCAATTTTATGCGGGGAATCGATGGCGCTCATTCCCGAGTCCTGAAAATGCTACTCTGGGTTTTCAGGTGAAAATGACCATTTTCGATTCAAAAACCTAATTTTTCCCTGAATCAGGGACAGGGAAGCATTTTCAGAACTCGGGAATGAGCGCAATCGATCTCCCCGCATAAAAAGCAAACGTCAATCACTTCCCCTCCGCCGCTACACCTGAAGCCCAAGCCTAAGCTCAAGCCTAAGCTTAAGCTCAAGCCTAAGCCCAAGCTCAAATCAAATTTGAGTTTCGGCAACGTGTTTTATTTGAGCTCAAATTCCAAGTTGAATTTGTAACTTGTGCACCCCTAATCCAAAGTAAATAACTCTTACTTGGATGATGTGAAGCATAAGCAACTGAGAAAATAACTATAAGAAAAGATATAACCATATTGACCATTTTTGATCCGAGGTTTTCAAATTCGATTTCAAATCCGAAATCAAGTAAGGAGCGAATCGAGGTGCTTTCTCTTTCCCAATTTCTTTCTACCTGAACTTGGAAACAATTAGGTCATTTTAGAAAGTCGGAACAAAGAAAATGATGATCGCTTTCGTTTATTCTTTTTCTTCTTCGACTCATCTCCGACTTTCTATGGTAGTCAGTTCGAATCTCCGTCATGTCGCATTAAAAAGCATTGGTAGCCAGCATAAAATGACTTGTTATAAATCATCCAGGGTATTAAACAGGATTTGCGGCTTAAAAAAGCTCAATAATTTATGCTAAAGGGAAAAAATGCATCTAAACAAAATTCCTTTTCAAGGATGTCAAAAATGAACGTAAAAAATTGAGAAGAAAAAACAGAATTGCTGCATTCGTAAAAATGTTTTACAGCCTGTTAAACCAAAAGGTATTTATCGAATTCAAAACATCATGATAGCCATTCAAATTCATGCTTCCCTATAGTCGAAAATTTTGTTAACTTTTTTATTAAATCAGGCAATGTGTACATGGAAACGAAAAGAAACGTGAATCCTTATATAGCTTTTTTTTTATGCATCCCTGCGTGGTCATATGGCAGGAAAATAAGTATTGTACTAACTAGTATTAGTAGTTGAAGTTAGTAGGTGTAGTTAGGGCCGCCACTAATTCATTCAGAAATTTTTGACTTCACTAATTTATCACTAATACCGTTCGGACACATCACTAATAGGCGTTCTTACGCGTTCGGAAACGTTCAGACGCGTTCGAAAATGTTCGGACGAGCGCCCGAACGCATTCGAACGTTTCTGAACGCGTCCAAACGTTTCAGAACGCGTCCGAACGGCGGTGGGATACTTGCGGATGGGACATTTGCGGACGGATACTTGCGGACGGACATTTGCGGACGGAACATTTGTGGACGAAACGTTTGAAAAATTCAAATTTTTCAAAAATTTGAATTTTTTGAAAAAATTGAATTTTTCAAACGTTTCGTCCGCAAATGTTCCGTCCGCAAATGTCCGTCCGCAAGTATCCGTCCGCAAATGCCCCGTCCGCAAGTATCCCACCGCCGTCCGAACGCCTATTAGTGATGTTTCCGAACGCAATTAGTGAAGTTATTAGTGCACTAAAGTCCGTTCGGGAGCCGTCCGAACGTATTAGTGGCGGCCCTTAGTAGTTGTAGTTTGTAGTAGTTGTTGTAGTTAGTAGTAGTTGTAGTTAGTAGTAACTACTACTACTAATACTAATTAGTACTAATCCTGATTTCCCACCATACGACCACGCAAGGATGCATCAAAAAAGCTATATAGGATTCACGTTTCTTTTAATTTCGATGCACACGTTGCCTGATTCAATAAAAAGTTTCATGGTAAACAAAAACCGATAATATATATGTTTTGTTATTCAACAAATGACCTCTTTTTTATTAGAATCTAACGCTTTTTCGTTTAGGCTAATGGAAAAACTATCAAATTTTCGACTATACTTGCAAGCGCTAATAGTAGCTAATAAACCATAGACCACAACAGGTTGCAAAACACGTTTTTGAACCACACCTTCCACGACAACCACCCGCAATATGAAACCGCACAATTGGGTTGCCAAGTATGTGTGTACAACTTGAATAAGTGCCGCCCAATAAGTTTTCCACTGTATTCTTGTTCGATTGATCTTATCGTGGGTGTAATCGAAGAATGCGCCGGACATTGGCCTATACCCGTTCACTATATAAGTATCTCGAATTGTTTTTCGGTAAACAGTTACAATTCATGTGTAAACCGGGTTGATTCGCACAGATGCGTAGATCAATTTGAGTTATTTGTGCTTATACGTTCCTTTTAAGTTTTCATGAATAAAAATTTGTTTATTGTATAGTCGAAATTTGTTTTTGGCTACCACGAAACTTTTTATTGAATCAGGCAATGTGTATATTGAAACGAAAAGAAATGTGGATCCTTGTATAGCTTTTTTATGCATCCCTGCGTAGTCGTATAGCGGAAAAATCAGGATTAGTTAGTACTAAGTAGTAGTAGTAGAAGATTTAGTAGAAGTAGTAGTAGTAANATCCCTGCGTGGTCGTATAGCGGAAAAATCAGGATTAGTTAGTACTAAGTAGTAGTAGTAGAAGATTTAGTAGAAGTAGTAGTAGTAAATGAAGTAGAAGAAGAAAAAGTAGTAGTAGTTAGTACTAATCCTGATTCTCCTGTCATACGACCACGCAGGGATGCATCACAAAAGCTATACAAGAATCCACATTTCTTTTCGTTTCAATGTACAATTTGCCTGATTCAATAAAAAATTCCGTGATAGCCAAAAAACATTTCGACAAGAATGTTTACGTTTCTTTTTTTAGAGATGATTTTATCAACTGTGCCGAAATATTTCCTAATCTTACACAATGTTATACAACTTATCCTTGGTCAAGTGATCATGACTAGAGATGGCTGTGGTGAGACAAAAGGTTGTCTTTTCAAACCGGCTGGATGTGATCCGATGCGAGATTGTACTCAGAGTATTATATTCTATGTTAGTGGTCCTAACATGTTGATGATACAGCTGTCCGCGACAAGTTTGGTTCCGCCGCCGCCATTGCAATATATGGCTGTTGCTTTTAGTAAAGATTTGGCCATGGTAATTTTTTCATTATTTTCACTAAAATTGTATCAATTTTTCATCAGGGTTTTTTGGTTACCATGAAACTTTTTATTGAATCAGGCAACGTGTACATCGAAACGAAAAGTAACGTGGATCCTTATATAGCTTTTTTGATGCATCCCTGCGTGGTCGTGCGGAAAAATCAGGATTAGTACTAATTCTACTACTTTTCTACTGGTACTACTTCTTCTACTACTACTAATACTTCTACTTCTTTTTCTTCTACTACTACTTCTATTATTATTACTACTACTACTTAGTACTAACTAATCCTGATTCTCTCGTCATACGACCACGTAGGGATGCATAAAAAAGCTATATAAGGATCTACGTTTCTTTTCGTTTCAAATGTACACGTTGCCTGGTTCAATAAAAAGTTCCGTAGTAGACAAAAAAATTTCGACTTTATTATAGGGCGATGATTATGTGGCCGAATGCGTGATGAGCCCGAATGCAAATGAAGAGTTTGCTTCGACTGAGGTGTTTTTATCATACAATATTGGAAAGTCGAATGATCGTACTTCTCTTAATTCGGTTTGTTGACTTTGATTAAGTTGTGAACAATCCAATTATAGACAGAAAATCAAGTTATGATCCGAGATGTACAAGGTGAAGTGTTGGATTCTAGACTGCATTGTCAATTTTCTCTTACTATAATACCACAGATGCCCACTAAAGGCGGTAGATTATGGAATCTTAATCATAAGTTTTATGTTTTTGGCGCTACGGGATCGTCTGAAGCTGATCGTAAGTATATTTGAAATTGGGGGGGGGGTCTACTTGTAGATCTACAGGGGGCCTCATCGAAATGCAAGCGAGTTTTTGATTGTAGTCGAGTAAAAACATGCAGATCGATTTTGATTATCAAAATTTCTTCTATCTCTAATATTTAGATATAAATGTACATGATTTAAACATGGATAGTCATTTCTACCCTCTTGTATCCGGACGGCGTATCAATCCGTCTGTAATCGGCGAACAACTCTATGAACTACCAAAACCGTACAAGTCTCCTCCGCCACCTCCAATCCCACTCACGACAACCACCCAAACACCAACAGTCATAACGGTGACACATAATAATAGTGCTGATAGATTACCTTATTTCTATGTAAATTTGTATATCACTATATTGATAATTTTATTATCCAAAGCTAGGCTATAAAGAATAATAATTTCCTAATAACAAAATTGCCAACAAAACAAAAAATTGAGCAAAAAGTACAGGGTGATCCAGATATACAATGAAATAAAATTCGATGTAGGAAAAAGGAAAAGATTTTGAGCATAGAAAAAAGGTTTTCATGTGCGGTCTTTTGCAGTTTGCAAACACATGATAACTTTATCATAAAAATATTTTTTTCATGATTTTTGAATAAGTCTGTAGAGCGCATCGAAAAACGGTAGTACCCCAATTTTTGTGAAAATCGGAGATACCCAATTCAAATTTTGCTAAAAATGGCCAAAATTTGCATATTTAGCCGTTTATGCAATTTTCGATCATTTTTACCAAATTTTGAATTGAATTGGGTATCGCCGATTTTCACAAAAATTGGGGTATTACTGTTTTTCGTTGCGCTCTACAAGATGGCGTTATTGATTTTTTGAAAATTTCACAAGTAAAAAATTCAGGTTTTCGCTTCAATACACAAACTTATTCACAAATCATGAAAAAATATTTTTAAGATCAAGTCGGTCACGTGATTAGCAACTTGCAAAAAGCCGCGCCTATGAAAATCTTTTTCCTATGCTGGAGATATCGAATTTTATTTCATTGTATATTCATCTGGATCACCCTGTACAACAATTGATTTTCACCAATTCTTTTCAATCGGTATTTCTATACAATATCCACCAGCTTCTAACATGGCCTTGCCGATATCGATCTCCCGATTTCTGGTTGAAAGTAATAGGTCTAAAAAATTGTGTTCATGAGGAGATTAGGCTTGTCAAAAATTACTATTCCAAATTTCTTCGCAGATTTCCTTTGATTGTTCATTCGCTTTCATGCAATAGGTATTGGCCATCGTTATCTTAAATTGAGGATATTTTAAGACGAGAAGCATAGATCCAGTAGCGTATCCAGGGAGAAGCCGCCGCCCCCACGAAAACCGAAAATTTTTTCTAATGGCCTTATGTTTTTGTCCAAAAATTTTTTCAAAAAGCGTTTCTTTCAAAGGTCTTATGACTTTTTGTAAAAAATGTTCACAAATTTTCATAAAAAATCGTGATTTTATGAGCATTTTCAGCCATTTTCAACAAAATTTTGCCATTTTTGACGAATTTTTCAATTTGGGGTGTCAGATTTTGAAATTCGCATAATTAATTAAGTTTAAGTTGGACCGTAAAAGTAACGAACTCTCAAAAAGTTCTTCACAAACCCCCTGCTGAAATTTTTTTAGCAGGGAGTTTGTAAAAAACTTTTTTTGAAAATTCGTTACTTTTACGGTCCAACTTGAACTCAATTAATTATGCGAAATTTAAAATCTGATACCCCTGAGGGGTCAACACAACACATCCTATATACCTCGAGATCAGCATTCCTGAGACCAATACAATAAGATCGATTCGCCCTGGCTATGCATGCCATCATTGCGAAGTTATTCTCGACCACCGTAGCTATATTCCATAGTGAAGCCGGTTCTTTCACCATACGTTTCCCACTCATGTCACATATATTGGTTAAAGCTCCATCGAACCTGAACATGGTTTGCTCAAGCCTTGTACATGACTCGGCCAGCGACGGATGAGCATGCTCGGCGATATAGTGTTGCAGTTTGGGGTCTTTGGAACGACTATCACCGAAAATTAGCTTCTTTACTATATTCGGCTTAAACATCCTAAAGAGCAATTTTTGTGGTTTATCAAGGAAAAAAAGGTTTACACATTCTGATATTTCGTATTTGTAATCCAAGATTCTATGGTGGGTATAGCGATGTTCTTCATGTGTACAAATTCGGGCAACTAGAAAAAGGTTGCAATATTACTCTTTTCATGGCTAGATTTATATAGAGTGTCGGCTACATGGTAAAGTGGCAAGTCGCACAAAAGCCATCTTGAACAATGAGAGTTCGATCCCCGAAATTTTGTAAAGTAGCGAATCAAAAAAGTTGTTAAAGCAAACCCCCCTCAAAATTACATGAAAAAATTTTGCTTATCATTATTTTTCGATTTTGACCTCAAGGGGACGCTATACAGATTATACTATCTCTAGGGGGTATCTCCATTTGAACCCGCGGGGATCAAACCCTCATCGTTCAAGATGGCTTTTGCGCGACTTGCCACTTTGCCACGTAGCCGACACTTTATATAAATCTAGCCATGAAAAGGGTAATCCTCAAGGATGCCAAGTCTACTGATTTTTCAGAAAAGTGTTGATTTTGAGATGTCAAAAATCTGGCAAAATGCTGATTTTTCAGTGTCAAATCTGATTTTTGAAGTCAGATTTGCTGATTTTGAAACAAGTGTTCTTGGCATCTCTGGTAATACCCATAGTTTATCTTCAAAAAAACATGGCTAAAACATACACATAATGAAAGATAAGTATTGACGTCACGTATCCTTTGTTCATAAGGAAAACCTTGCTCGGTTGACAGAATACCAATTGTGTCAATAATTGTCAACAATGCTTGTCTTAAGGTTCTATGTACATTCCGCTAAAATTAGCATATACAGAGAGTTGGAAGCTACTAACACAATAGGAGGGCAAAAAAATTTTCGAAAATTTTTTCTGAAAATGACACCTCTAGGCGTAAAAAACATGCGGGAAATCCGAATTTGACATTTACAAAGCAAAAAATGCTTCTCTGATTCAGGGAAGGCCTGTGTATTAAAGCGAAAAGTCGCAAAAAATTTTTATGTGTTTTTTCTTATTGTCTCATGAATTCTCATTGAGCTATCGCTCGTCACAAATGGATCGATAGATTTTGAATTTTCCGATGATTTCGTTTCAATATACAAAGATTTTTTTAGTTCATGATTTTGCCTGATTCAATTGATGATATAAATTCTTTGAAAAAAATATCAACTATAGCAAGAAAACGAACGATTAAAACGACACATTGTATAGGAAATTTTCAAGTTGACACATTTTTCAACCTTCAATTCTTGTGGATCCACTTGATACGCTACTACTTACAGCAACAATCGAATTTTCTATATCAGTAGCCAAAATAAGATTTTCATCCAATAATCCGGCTAGATAATAAACAATCGATTCCAGCACAAATAAATTCATTCCCAGCTCAGCAATGGCTTTTTGAACAGTCATACTTTCACCGAGTCTATGATTGCCAACGACTTTTCGATTCGCATACTCCGTTATTTCGACTAAAATGACGCCAGATTTGAAATGATGCAAAATCGATTTTTTCAAGAAAAATCGGTACTACTAAGCATTAGCTGCCGCAAATGACATTTTCCGAAAAAGATTTTTTCGAAAAAATAGCTCTGTCATTGTGACAGCTAATGATTAGTAATACCGAAAAATTAAATTTTTCAAGAAAAATCGAATTTTTCTATGAAAAACGGATTTTTTCATCAAAAACCTCACCTAGCAACTTTTTGATAAACCCACATACAGCTGCACCGTGGTAAATTTGGTTGCTCGAAAGGATTTCGGCGGAGATCTCTTTTGTAGATTCAGCAGAGCAAAGTTCTTTCGAGTGAGTCAAACTTATATTGGAGAATTTTAGTTTCGATACTAAAAAACGAGTTTTTATTAGTGGCGCAAAAAAATTGGGAGAACTCTACTGTTTAAAGCTTTCAATCCGTGCGTCTCGTGTCGATCAACAACATCCACTTTGCCATGTCCTAATTCCGAAGAATCAAGAAGGTACCAAGAATGGTTTGGTTTATCCATCTAAATGAACATTTTCGTATGACCTATTGGGTTGATCCAAAAGTTCTCTCGAACTTCATTTTTTATACTCTATCGATGGAGTATAAAAAAAGTAAATCCCGAGAACTTTTGGATTCGCCCAATAGAAATGTACTCAAAACAACTAGGGATGTCAAGTTACACAAGTGACAAAAGTTTTCGAAAAAAGCCCTGTCATTTGCTGCAGATAATGCTTAGTAGTACCGATTTTTTTTGTTGAAAACTTCGATTTTTAGGACAAATTCGATTTTTCTTGAAAAATTTGGTTTTTCAGGGGGCTATAGTTACCCCCGAAAAAATTACAATGAAAAAATCTCCCTCGTGGCTCCCTTTATGTTTTTACCCAAACTTTGTGAAAATCATATAAAAAATCCTAATGATCCCCCCATTATGATTTTTCACAAAAAATTTCAATTTTTTCACTAAAAATAGGCCATTTTTTCACAAAAAACTCATATTTTGCATATTTTTTTTACTAAAAATCATCATTTTTTGAGCATTTTCAACAAAAAAATTTCGCTGGTTTTCTGATTTTTAGTAAGCATCTTTTATACTTCAGCCCTTCCGAAATTTTTTCTGGCTATACCCCTCGTGACCATTCTTGTCACCGGTCAGAAATATGCGAATTTTGAGCACGAAAATATTATTTTAACCTTTGTCAATAAGGAGAGAAATTTGTCATACCGAGACAAATTTTTCTTGTCACCATGAATAATTTGTTCGTGCTCAAAATTCGCATATTTCTGGCCAGTGACGAGGATTGCCACTTTTGGAGCTACTACACAATAAGGGGGTGGGGCCAACTACATGAAAAATTTTTCTGGAAATGATCTAAGGGTAAAAACATGCAGGAAAACTGAATTTGACATTTTCGAAGCAAAAAAATGCTTCCTCACGAAAAAACGCTTCCCCCAGGGAAGGCATATTGTGTATTGAAGAGAAAAATCGCAAAAATGTGATTTTTGCCTAAAAACGTCTCCCTTTTGGGGTTGGGGTAAAAATGGGGTTAAAAAACTGAAAACTTACATGAGAAAATTTATTTTTGGCTAGTATTAAAAAGAGATTCGCATTCTTCCCATTTATCACATTCACTTTCGTGCCATTCAATTCACCTTTAACTACACTTGTAGTAAATGAGGCCAGTGTTTCATTTTCTCTAAAAAGTGAAACGATAAAAATCATCCAATCGGAAAAAAGTTGCCATTTTTGTTGAAATTCGAAAAGTTCATGAAAAATGGAACATTTTTTGTTTTTACGGCATTTTCTGAATTGTCGTAATTTTCGAGAAAATTGCGTTTGAAATTTTGAATTTGTGTGTACATGTTTTCGTTGTAATACACAAACTGTTCATTTGATGAAAAATAATAAAAAATCGATGAAAAATTGATTTTTCCGCAAAAAATTCAAAAAAGTTTGTGTATTACAACGAAAACATGAACAATTTCAAAAGTAATTTTCTCGAAAACTACAACGATTCAGAACATGCCGTAAAAACAAAAAAATACTCCATTCTTCATGAACTTTCCGATGAATATCAACAAAAAATGGCAACTTTTTTCCCACTGGACTTGTCTCCTTTAAAATCAAATAAAAACGCACAAATCATCATGCATACAAATAGCCGGCTTGCATTGAAAACTAGCAATCTTTGGCAAATATTTAGCCCTATGTTCGGGTGAACCATAGAAAACTAATAGATTCGTCGCTAGTTGTGCATTATAAACATTTAAAAAGGTGGACAAATCTTGGCCAATTGCTTCATGAATACAAGCCAAGTCCTTATGGCATAGGTTTTCACCGCCGAATTCCTTGGGTACAAAAGTTCCATAAATGCCATTCTTCAATAAAGTAGCCATGACTGAAGAAGTAAGGGTGCCCGCTTTATCCATACTTTCTAGAAGCACTAAAAAAAGTTTGCGTATTCAGTAAAAATTTCTACACTCTTACATGCAGCTCTCAACTCCGAGTCGATTTTTCGTACTCGGTCTTTGATTTTTTCTGCATCATCAGTTTCGCTGTATTCTGGATAGATAAGAAAGTCCTTTTCAAAACGATTTAGGGCTAGCCCACGACTAACAGATCGTTTTTCAATCGGTATTTTAGATTCGATCTCTTTTTGCTTGATTTCCCACTCTTTTCTCTCTGTGATATCCTTTCTTTCTGTGGTTTCAGCTGAAAATCTTCGAAAACTTGGCACTTTTCTCAGACTTAGAGAACGTCTCAGCATCTAAAATCTCAAACTTCACACCCTTTTACTTTAGGACTCACCTCTAAAAAATTAAATTATTTTTACTCTTTTCAACAAATTTTGATGTATTTCGATGATTTTCGACCACTTTTATTCAACATTCAACTTTTATGCAATTACATTTATACAAATACACAATTATATCTCTACTCGATCATTTTCAAGAGAAGCAATTTGGGGCCAGAGATGATACATAGCATCCGGACCTCTATACAGTTTTTTCCAATAATATTCAGCAAAGTATGATTTAAAAAGATTTCGGTCGGTACCATCTCTTCTTGTTTTCCATCTTGAACTTCTGCCACTCAGATTCGATGTGGTTAGTAGTTTAATTTCTAAGTTCTATCCAAATGGAAATTAATATCTTCAATAACGACACCCCCTGGGAAAACTGATTCATGATATCGAAAGCATCAACGTCGCTCATATAGGTTTGGTTGAAAAGTTTTTTTTTAAAGTACCTATATAGTAAATTTTTTACAAGATAATTAAGTAAGTTTTTTATTTAAAAATTCTTTGAGATGTGGACAATCGATCGACATAAAAACTTCATACATAACCACTTTCTTAGAAATTTTTAAGGTATAGAAAAAAGGTTGAGCATAATTATAAGTGCAATTTTCGTTTCAATTAATCAAAAAATTGTTTCAATCAAGAGAAAAAACAATAGGTAAACGACTTGAAATATCAAAATTGTGAGTAAAAATAATGGAATTTTTAAAGGCGAGTCTCTAAAGTAAATATGCCAAATCTCAAACTTCAACACCAAAATTAGTGCAACTTGAAAAAATAACAACAAGAATCAAACTCTTCTTCAAACCAAAAATATCACTGTGGAGGAAAAAAATGTTTATCAATTTATAACACAGAAAAAAAGAAACATCAATGTTGACAAAAGATAAATAATTACACAACTTTTTTTAATTATGTGTCAAATAGCGTGGAGTTGCGCTGAACTTAGCATATCCTTTGATCACTTTTGTAATCGCGTCGAGGAAATCCTTTTCTGTTGCCACTTTTCGACGTGCTCGAATAGCAAACATGCCGGCCTCCGTGCATACACTGCGTATTTCAGCACCTAAATTTCGAAATTTGTAGTAGACGATCCCTGTACAACGCCATTAGCTAACCTGTACTATTCGGACATAAACGAGCCAACAAGTCATAACGGATGTCACGTTCAACACTCATTTGTTTGGCATGAATCTTGAAAATATGAGCACGTCCAGGGAGATCTGGCAATGCAAACTCGATTTTGCGATCTAAACGACCAGGACGAACAAGAGCTGGGTCGAGAGTGTCAGGACGATTTGTTGCCATCAGAACCTAAAAAAATATCATTTAAACCATATTGGTATAAAAAATGAAGCAAATTTCTGAAAATTATAACCCTATCAAGTTAAAAAGATGTATAAAATAGTTATAAACGTACAGGACAAAAAACTTAGGCCAAAAATTTAAGCATAAGTGAAATAACCAAATCTCAGCTCCTGAAAAAGTATTTTTTCAGAAGTTCGATTTTTTTACCAAAATTCTATTTCTGGCTAAAATTCGATTTTTTGGTCAAAATTCGATTTTTGACATTTCGATTGGCGACGATTTTGATCCTTGCCTCAACTTTTCGGATTTTTAGTACGCCGTGAACTGTTCAGCCCAAGTTTTTTTGTCCGCTACTGTACCTTAATATTTCCTCTTGGATCAAAACCATCCAACTGATTAATCAATTCCAACATGGTACGTTGAACCTCGTTGTCACCACCCATTCCATCATCAAAACGTGCTCCGCCAACAGCATCGATTTCGTCAAAGAATATTATGCAAGCTTTCTTAGTTCGAGCCAATTCGAACAGCTCGCGAACCATTCGTGCGCCTTCACCCACATATTTCTGCACCAATTCCGAGCCAATCACTCGAATAAAACAAGCATCCGTTCGATTCGCTACTGCACGAGCACAGAGTGTCTTTCCCGTTCCTGGTGGACCATACAGTAAAACTCCTTTAGGTGGCTCAATTCCCAAGTTAACGAAGCGTTCTGGGTGTAACAATGGAGTCTCGATGACTTCTCGAAGCTTCTCAATCTGTTCCTTACATCCACCAATATCGGCATAAGTGACGTCTGGCTTTTCTTCGACTTGCATCATGGTTACGGTTGGATCGATTTTTGCGGGCAATGGCAAGTGTATTTGGTATTTATTTCGGTCAACTCCAACACGCATACCTTCTTCGATATCGGTTGGGGCCACGGTATCGGCCAAATCAACAACGAACTTAGCAAACTGCTTCACATTAATCATATAGCGGTTATCTTGGCCTTCAGTTTTGATAATCTTTGTACAACGCGCCACCTAAAAATGGACTAAAATGTATTTAAAAAATTATGCAAAAATATCAAAATTCAAGCATAAGATGAATAGATTGAATACTTTAAGCAAAAAATGTTCAATTTCGACATTTTTTCGAAATTAGCTTCTCCCAAAATTTCGAAGCTAGTATTTTCTCCCCTTTTTTGTTGTTCAAACATTACACTAACCTGTAATGGTTGTTCCTGCTGCATCGCTTGTTTATCAGCTGCAATATCCCAAAGTGCCGGCGGCGCTAAACCGGTATCGCTTTCCTTTACACCACATAATTCGTTGACTTGCTTCATGCAATCTTCAATATCCGTTTCAAGTTTCTTTAAAAGTTCCGTGTATGGACCTTGACCATAACTTTTTAACACAGCGATATCAGCTTCATCCAACGCTAAAAATACACAAGCTTAGAAATGAAAATCCGAAAATACCTTGATATGGTTTGTCTTCTTCAACTTTACCGTCCTTCTTTTGCTTACGCATATCGTCTCCCAAATAATCAGGCATTTTTACAAGTTGTTGTCAGAAATTTATGATAAAGTGGTCTAAAAAATGTTCAATTATATGTTGAATTCAATGTAAAATTCAAGTGCAAAAATGGTATAAAATCTTATTTGCGCATGTAAAAGTAGAAGTCAATTCAAAGATATTTGAAACAAAAAATTTGAGAACTAAACAACGCTAAAACAGCGCATTCTAACGCTAACTCAACGCTGTCGGAAATTTCTGACATCGGAAATATTTGACTCTGGGACATTTTACAACGGAAATAGAATAAATATGGATTTATACTCATTCCTTTGTAAAATGTCCCCCCATTTATGATAAAGTGGTGATAAAAAGCTTTTTGATACGGTTTTTAATAGCCTAGAATTTGATTTTGAACCGGTTTTGGAGCGACTTTCTTATGAATTTTCGGGTGCTTTTGCCTGAGCGTTGTAACACGCTACAACCCCCTTATGACTCTGTTTAGAACTTTCAAGTTTTTAATTTTCGGCCTTAAAAATTTTTTAAAAATCCTTATAAAAAAAGATTAATGCAATAAAAAAGCTTATTTATCATCCAAACTCATTTGATCAAAAATTTTGTATAGAGTTTGCCAGAATGATGATTCAAAATGACAGCTTTCAAAAATTCGTTTTATAAATCAGATTTTCTTAAATTTTAATTGTTCGAAAAACTCTGCGCGTTTTTGAAATGCGTGCAAAAAATGAAAGGATGAAACAGGATAGGTGAAAGGCACAAATGGCAGTGATATAATATATACCAATAGAAAGCTTAAAACATATGCTTCAACTTTTTTATAGAAAATTTCGGCTGAAAACCGCCGCAAGAAGTCAAAAACGATCATTTTCATCATGATTTAAACCTAATTATTTATTGAAACGAAAACTTCTCTAAGATCATTACACCACCATGAGTCTCTAAGATCATTACACCATCCTTGGTTTTGTTATAAAACACTTTCTACGATGAGTCAGATCCCTTTGGCTGAACTGATATGCCTGGATATGGGTGAAAGATAGGCCTCAAAACCTATCATAGTCTGGTTTATTCGACCCGATTTTTTATTTATCGCAATCTAGATGATTAGCTTTATCTATTCTACCAAAATTTACAACCAAACTGTTGAGTGTTAAATTTACTCCAATTCATAGATGTTAATGACATAAAAATTGTGAAAATAACAGTTCCAGAGAAATAAAGCAAAGAAAATTAATTTTGAAACCTTTACTTTCTATTTATTTTTTTAACATAAGAAATAAATAAAAATTTTATCGCTTTGTCTTCAATACCCCACGGCGGGGGAAACCTTGCAAAAAATGAAACATCTTGATAATACAACATACCAGAAGTCAACTTTATTTAGTATATGACATTTTGTCATTGTAGTGTAGAGAAAAAGATGTTTTATACCGAAATTGGTAAAAGATAATTTTTTAAAGTTTTTTATGACTATTTTTCAACTAAAATATGAGGAAGTTGGAAAATTATGCTGGTAGCCAAAAAAATTCTACAACGGTCATATTGGGTTCACACAAAAATCGATGAATGAATGGATTATGATTAAAATAAACTCAATTGTTTTGCTCAAAAGTTTTTCGTCATTTTTCGACTTCGAAAAATTTTCTTTCTTTTTATTGCTATATATAAAACAAGAAAATAATAAACATAGTTATATGGCGCAATGGCTAAGCCTTTGAGCTTACATTTTTCATCTGCTGGTTCGAATCCACCTTGCGTGGAAAAATTTTTGAAAGTGGAAAATACTTTGCAAAAAAATTGAGCAAAGCTCGAACCTGCGACCTACAACATGAAAATCCGCTATGTTACCACTAAGCTATATAGACATAAAGGTGTTTCAACTTTTTGCAAAGTTTCCCCCGCCGTGTACCCTCATTTTAAACTAATAATCGAACTTTCATAAGAAATTATGTATGATATAATTTTATATCTTTTCGGGCAATAGGACGGAATGCACCGCACGGTTTTTTAGGACTGAGCGCACATTTTTGAAATTTCGAATAATACAACGAAAAAAGTTTTTATTTTATGATATTCGGAAAGTTCATGAAAAATGGAGCATCTTTCGCTTTTATAGTAAATTCTGATTCGTTATAGTTTTCGAGAACATTTCATTCCAAATTTCAAAAAATGTGCGCTCACAGTCCTAAAAAAACACTTTGTGCAGTGCATTCCGTCTTACTGCCTATAACACTTTATCTATGAATAACACTTTATCTATGATTTTGCTCATTCAAAATTCAATAAAAATTTCACAATGTTTTATCAGTTAGGTGTGGCATCGAGACAAAATAATATGAGTTTTTTATGGCGTAAAATTGTGAAATAATTTTGTTCTAGTTTTTTTTATTAAATAGAGGGTGAGTCAAAATAATGTGATCACCTCCTAACTTTGGATAAATCATAATTATATAATTATTTTAAAAAACTGATTTTGGTATTTTTTTAAAATTTTTATCAATAGTTCAGAGGTGATCAAGTTATCTTGACTCACCCTGTAATGATTGTTTTTCAATTTTATAAGTTTTTAAAATAATTTATTGTTTGTTTATTAACATATATTCTGTCGGGGCCAGTGTTGTATCCGTGTATACGCTTCGAGCCGTGTATCATGTACACGCTTCAAAATGATGTTTTTTTAATTCCAAAGCGACTACACGAATAATCGAGATAAAATATGCATTTTCTAATCATTACACGATTGAATCCGAGTGAAGTGAACCGTGCCGCACGGTTCACTTGGAGCTGTCGAAGTGAATCGTGTACAAGATTCGTTCAGCACACTTCAACAGTGTTAACGCGTGTACGCGCTTCAATTGTGCTTGAAGAATGTAATTTCCTCTAGTCTAAACGGCAGAAGGTCATTTCAATAAGTTTTTGCTCTTCGATAAGTTCGACAGCAAGTCAGATAACATTGAAATTTTTATTTATTTATAATTATTTTTTAGGTAAAAATATAAATTAATTTTCTAAATCTATGAAAATCAATTCAATTAAAATTATTTTAGAAAATTTTTTTCAATTAAACTTTTTTAGCTCAAAAATAATTAAAAATTTCAATATTATCTGACTTGCTGTCGAACTTATCAAAAAGCAAAAACTTATTGAAATGACCTTCTGCCGTTTAGAATGGAGGGAATTACACTCTTCAAGCACAATTGAAGCGTGTACACTCTTTAACACTGTTGAAGCTTGGCGAATCGTGTACACGGTTCAACCGTGTCTAATGAAGCGTGTAGAATCTTCATTTCTACAGCTCCAAGTGAACCATACATCACGTTCACTTCTACCACTTTCAACCGAATTTTGCAGCACATTTCACTTCACTCGGATTCAAGCGTGTAATGATTAGAAAATGCTTATTGGGTTGTTGCGGCCCAAAAAGTATCTCTAAAATCGTCATTTTTCGCTCGTTTTCGATGAAATTTTTTTTCAGTAGTAAACAAGAATGTATGATGAATACGCTCCAATCAGTCTTTTTGAGCGTAACTCATGTTTTCGTGTCAATACTCAAACTTTTTTAAAAATTGGGCCCTAAAAGCTGTATTCTTATTTTTAAACTATTGATATTTGGCTATATAAGTCGATTTTTGACGAAATTTTTGACCCTCCTAGGGTTTTTCTATGCGCTGAACACGAATCCGCCATTAGTTTTTATCCTAGACCTCGAAAATATAGTCAAAAAATGGTTTACAAAGAGGTACCTCATAATAGGAAAAAGCCCCCTTTTTGGGTTTTACCCTCGTATGGGGTACCTTCCCGTGGTCAAAATCAAAAAATTCCTTCGGATTCGAGTTCCCCTTGGGGTAAAAAAATCGAATTTTCAAAGTTTTCCAATTTGTCTGATTTTTTGTACTGGGGGGTTTTTAAGCATGAGGAACTCGAATCCGAAGGAATTTTTTGATTTTGACCACGGGAAGGTACTCCATACGAGGGTAAAACCCAAAAAGGAGGCTTTTTCCTATTATGAGGTACCTCTTTGTAAACCATTTTTTGACTATATTTTCGAGGTCTAGGATAAAAACTAATGGCGGATTCGTGTTCAGCGCATAGAAAAACCCTAGGAGGGTCGAAAATTTCGTCAAAAATCGACTTATATAGCCAAATATCAATAGTTTAAAAATAAGAATCAAAAATGGAAAAAATGATTTTGTTGGGGCTAAAACTTATAACCCTTAATTTTGACGCAATTTTTTCCATTTTTTGACCCTTTTCAGAATTTTTCGATGCGCGCAATCGATTTCTCGCATAAAATTACCCTTAAAGGGTTACTTGTTAAAAAATTTTCTACCCGGCCGTAAGTTGGACCCCCCTCCCTTAAGAATTTTTTATAAAAAATTTTCCAAAAATTGCAAAAAAATTGAGAAAATACTTTAAAAATGCGAAAAAAAGATCTAGTCGTTGACCCAGTCGTGGTCTCAAGTTCGATTCCCACTGGCGTCAAATTGTATTGCCATAAAAATTTTTGTTCAACGTTTAGAGTCTAACCGTCAGTTAATACAATTTTGGTGAATATAGGACGCTTTTAAGTCTTTTTTCTGCTTGACCATCTCAGGAAAAGGTAATTGGAACTGTCCCCTTTCTTATCCCGTTATATTATTTTTCTAACAAGGATTAGAATTATGGATGCCTAAAATGTATAAAATTTTGATGGGCGGACCTTGTGGACTCGTTTGTGGCAGTTTGTCGGTTCTCTCTGATCTTGTAAACATTCTCTTTCATCCATTCTTTTTCATTCGAGATGTTCAGTCTGAGTGGCGGCTAAAAAAATTAGAATGTGCCGAGCAAGACCACCCAAATTGGGGTTTTTACTTATAAGTAGTTTTATTTTGTACATCCCTATAGTACATTCATCTACCATATGCCCTATAAAATGTGCATGTTCACACAATACTGTTATTTGCACAGGCCAATCTCTTATGAAAATCCCTGAAGGAATTCCACCAGATACAGTTAGATTGTAAGATTTGCAGCAAATTACAGGGTGTCCCAAAAAAAGTGGAATTTTCGTGATTTTTTCATGGCCCGAAATTTTTTTTCTAAAAATGACCCCCGACCCTCCAAAACGTGAAAATGCTTCCTTGCTCCTGATTCATGGAAGACAAATTGTTTAACAAAATGAAATTAAACAGAAATTCAACAATCGAAAAGTTGATCAAAAATCACAATTTACCACTTTTTAGGACCAGGGAAGCGTTTTCACGTTTCGAAAACAATCGCAATCGATTTCTCGCATAGAAAAAGCCTCGGAGATCCGGTCAAAATTCCGAATTTTTTTCATTTTTGCTTCAACACGCTACCCTGAATCAGGGTCAAGGCAGCGTTTTTACACTTTGGGAGTATGTGCAATCGATTTCCCGCATCAAATTACCCACGGGCCATTTTTAGAAGAAGAAAAATTTCGGGTCATGAAAAAATAGATAAAATTCCACTTTTTTGGGACACCTTGTAAATTCTATTCATTCATTTGTAGGGATCTGCAAGAAAATAAGATATATGAGATCAAAAAGGATGATTTTGCCAAGCTTGGACAACTTAAAATTTTGTAGGCTTTTAAATTTCTTTATGTTGTTAAAGGTGGGACACCATCAATTTGAATTCCCTTCAGAGCAGTATTTCGTTTCAATACTCAGACTTTTGACGGAAAATTCTATTTTTGCATCGATTTTTTAAATTTTCATAAAATGAACATTGTACCAATTTTTTATAACTCTGTGAGACAAATAAAATGACACCAAAATTATCCAATTTGAAAATTGATTTGTGTTATTGAAACGAAAATTCTGATTCATGTTCTCGTTCTAATGACCCAAAACAATGTTGAAGTTGGATAATTTTGGTGTGATTTGATTTGTCTAACAGAGTTTGCTACAATATTCATTTTATGAAAATTTAAAAAATCGATGCAAAAATAGAATTTTCTGTCAAAAGTCTGTGTATTGAAACGAAATCCTGGAATTCAGATTTTTAATTGATGGTGTCCCAACTGTAAATTTCTTTTTAAAGACAACTTATGGATAATGAAATTCATCTGATCGAAGAGCATGCTTTTGATAATCTCACCAACTTAGAAAGGCTGTATGTTTTCCACAAAATTCGTGGTGAAAATCATTTAAAATTTTAGGAGGCTAAATCGGAATCGATTGAGAAATCTTCCTGATCATCTGTTTATTCATAATGAAAAACTTCATCGTCTGTAAGTATTAAAGGGGGGGGATCTCATTTACCTCGGGGACTCCACTTAAGGAACACTTTTCAAATCTCAGATTTTTTCTGGTTATTTTCTACGAGCGACCACAGTTTCTGGTCCCATTTTTTATGGCGAGTCCGAATTTCGCAAAAACAAAATAAGTTTGACCTCAAGAAACCATAGAAAAATTGAAAAAACAACAATGAAAAAACAGCAAAAGCCGGTCATTTTTGTTGTTTAAGGACAAAATATTGTTTTTTCAATTTTTCTATGGTTTCTTGAGGACAAACTTATTTCGTTTTGCGAAATTCGGATTCGCCACAAAAAATGGGACCAGAAACTGTGGTCGCTCGTAGAAAATGACCAGAAAAAACCTGAGATTTGAAAAGTGTTCCTTAAGTGGAGTCCCCGAGGTAAATGAGACCCCCCCCCTTTAAGAAAAAAGTTGTACATTTTGAGATTTTACAGGATGAGTCAAAAAGTGCATTTTTGTGATTTTTGGGACTCGAAAAATTTTTGGGGGGTAATTTTATGCGGGAATATAATGGTATGCGGGAAATCGATTGCACGCATTCCTGAAGCATGAAAACGCTTCCTTGACCCTGAATCAGGGTTCACTTGCGAGATACAAATCAAAAAAGTCTACTGCTATCGGATTCGATAATGTAAGTTTGTTCAGCAGAACGGAGGAAATCACTGCAGGAAATGGATTCATATCTGGATTCAGTGTATTGACACGAAAATCGAAAAAATTTCTATTTCCGCCCTGAAAGCATCCATTTGTAGGTAATTTTATGCGGGGAATCGATTGCGCACATTTTCTAAGCATGAAAAAATTATTTTGACCATGATTCAGGGAATGGAGTTAGTGTATTGACGCGAAAATCGAAAAATTTTCTTTTTTTCCCGTACACCAACTCCATTCCCTGAATCAGGACCAAGATAATTTTTTCATGCTTAGAAAATGTGCGCAATTGATTTCATGAGTAAATTACCTCCAGATGGATGCTTTCCAGGAGTAAATAGAAATTTTTTTGATTTTCGCTTCAATACATCAACTCCATTCCCTGAATCAGAGTCAAGGAAGTGTTGTCATGCTTTGGGAATACGCGCAATCAATTCCCCTCATAAAATTACCCCCCATATGGGTCATTTTTAGTTAAAAAAATTTTTACTAAAAGGCCCCAAAAAATTTTTCGTGCCCAGAAATCTCAAAAATGCATTTTTTTACTCATCCTGTACAACTTTTTTTGCGCTACCTTGTAAATTTGAACAAGATAACATTTTCTACTTGAGCACATTTTCAAGTTTGAGAGTTGCCAGTTTCTATATTAATTTTATTTGTATACGACTTTGCTCATTCAATTAAATTTCCTCAAGTCTCCAAAAATCTCATTCTTTACTCATATATATACTACTTTTTCAACTTGCATGCTTAGATGAAAACAACCAAAAATTCTCAGGCTTTCCTAGACAAACTCGAGAATCTGGAGTTTTTGCCGGATTCCCGATTTTTTCGGTAACATAATATATGTTATACATCTTTCAATGTCGTATATGTGGACTTTTCCGCTCCGGTTATCTCGATGTGAGATCGTGTCGGAAGATTGGTTTATGAGTAGTGACAAGCGTGTATTTTTGCGTATCAAAACGTTCCATCATTGCACCTTTACTTTTGACAGAAACAAGATGTCCATTTTTGATTTTCAAAAATTGGAGCAAAAAGCCATATATAAACAAGAAAGTTGAAAAGGATGCTGCCATTTGATGGACCTCTTCTTAGGTTTCGGAGTTTAATAGTCCATAAAACGGTCGATTACATTTTTTACGATTGCTCAAATGAAAATTTCGCCTTTTAAGAGGCAGGATTAGTTAATAACCGCAATGTTTGCTGAGGCATTTTTATCTGGATTAATAAAGAAGAAAAGGAGATTGAGATAAACTAAATGACTATGATCGTGCAGTGCATGAGATTACTCTTTTTTTCATCCCCAAATTCTTATTCTCTTGTAGTGATGTTCAAAGTTATTAATGTAATAAAAATTGTCAATGTCATCATTGCCTTAAATATGCGAATTTTGGGCGCCATAAAAGTTTGTTTGTGTTGGAAATGTTGATAGATTTGTCACCATTATCACCACGAATAAATTTTTATTGTGCCTAAAAGTCGCATATTTAAAGGACCAATTCACTTGGAAAAAAAGTTGCCATAATTTGTATATATTCGGAAAGTTCATGAAAAATGGAGCACTTTTTGTTTTTACGACACCCTCTAAATCGTTGTAGTTTTCAAGATAATTGCATGTGAAGTTTCGTCTGTGTAATACAACGAAAACATTTGTTTCAAATTCCTGGTTCAATTAAAATTTGTTTATTGACAAGAAAATAAGAATTTGAATTTCTTGAGTATTTGGAAAAAGTAAATATAGCATTTTTCTCAGCTCAATGAGACGAATAAAATGACACCAAAATTATTCAGTTTGAAAATCATTTTGGGTTATTGAAACGAAAATTTGCTAGAAATTTCAAATATTTTCGTTTTAATAACCCAAAACAATATTCAAACTGAATAATTTTGGTGTCATTTTATTCGTCTCATTGAGCTGAGAAAAATGCTATATTTATTTTTTCATAGATGCTCAAGAAATTCAAATTATTTTCTTGTCAATAAACAAATTTCAATTGAACCAGGAATTTGAAACCTAGGCAAATGTTTTCGCTGTAATACACAAACGAAATTTCACATGTAATTATCTCAAAAACTAAAACGATTCAGAGGGTTTTTCAATGCCGTAAAAACAAAAAATGCTCCATTTTTCATGAACTTTCCTACAAATTATGGCAACTTTTTCCGAGTCGACTGGTCCTTTAAGGCAGTAATAAAATTGTCATTTTTTGTAACTTTGAGCATCACTATCCTCTTGTTCTTACCTGCTTTGGTTGAATAAAGAGGCATCGATATTGAGACACAATACTATTTTCAAAATCGAATCATCGCCTTGAATTTTTCCTCGAATTTCTATTCAATATTTACATTTATTAGTATCTACGAGTACTTACTGTATAGTACAACAAAAATTCCTCTTTTCTGTCTTTCATCTTGCTCATGGCAAATGAGCCGTGACGCGGGAGCAATTGCCCCGCCGAAATTTGGTATGTACTTCTGGCAAAAAGGAGAAAAGAGCGTTTTCTATCTACCGCGCATATACATAAATCAATTCGAATGCAACCACCTTGTTGTGGGTATTATGCAAATGCTTCTGTATGTCCTATTGTTCGTTAAATGATCATCATGGCCGAGTATTTCTCCTCGAGCAGCATCATAAAAATGCATATAAACAAATGTAGCGCAAAATTTGGGAGCAAATTTCCCTGGTTGCATCCACTTAACACTGACTAAACTTGGCCAAAAAAACTTTTATTTTCTTCCGGAAATTATCCATTTAGGGGTAATTTTATGTGAAAAATCGATTGTGCGCACTCCCGCAACCTGAAAACCGCAGAAAAATGGTGAAAATTCGATTTTCTCGAGAAATGAACAAATATCCCCCATGCATCCCTGCGTGGTCGTTTTTGGCGAAAAATTAACATGATTTTCCCGCCAAAATACAACCACGCAGGGATGCCTGTAAAAAATTATATAAAATCGTTGCTTCATCGATCATTGTTCAATCAAAAATGGCTATCAATGAATTTTTCGCATAAAATTACCCCTAAATGGGTAATTTCCGGAAGAAAATAAAAATTTTTTTGCTGAGTTTAGTCAACGTTAAGTGGTGGCAATCAGAGGAACTTGGTCCAAAAATTGTATAGTGTTTCACTTTCAAATTTTCATTCAAAATGCGCAAAAAAATTTCTTTCAGTTGTTTTTGGTTTCGTTTTCCTAACTCTACTAAAATAAGTTGTGCCCTCTCCAAACCCGAATCCTAGCTACGGCCCTGCAGCTTTTTAAAAATTCAATCAACTTCACTTGTTCTAAATTTGATATCCGAGTAATTGAGTCAATGCAAATCTATCAAATCCTTGGTTGACGGATCAGCGGCAATAATGCTGCGTTGATGGAAAAGTGTCAGGCCACAAAAGAAGTTCCGATGCTTGGTTGGAGTTGGGGATGGAACAGTTGCTAAAGCGATATGTCTTGCCTGTAAAAACAAAGCGTCAATCTTGTACGACTGCCACTAAGTGTCTCATCTTCGGCCATTTACCGACCTGCTATAAAGACAACAAGACGACGGCGAAGAACTCACTTTGATGACAGCCATCTAATTTTGTCAAACTTTTAATAGTAGGAAAAGGGAAGGATTGAAAAATTTTAATTAAAAATATAGGACAAAAGAACAAATTTACAGCTGCTCATAAAAATTTTATATCTGTACGAAAATTTCAAAAAAAAATCAAATCATAAAATATACAAGGAAGAGTCAGGAGAAAATAAAACAAATTTGCCTTTATTGCCATTCGTGACCGCCATGGTGTAGTGGTCCGGAGCGCTCCAAGTCTACGGTATCACCGGCACTAGCAAAAGTTCGGTTCCCCCTTGAACCAAAAAATTTTTCTTAGGAAACAGTCGATTTGCTACTTATGATATCCGATTGATCACAAGTTCATCTAATACTGCAGAGCAAAATTTTTTGAATCAAAGGGGAACCTAACTCTTGCTAGTGCCGGTGATGCCGTAGTCTTGGTAGCGCTCCGGACCACTACACCATGGCGGTCACAAATGGCTGATCGCTAATTTCGATCTCCTTGACAGTGCACTGGATCACTACTACATTTTTCATGGCGATTTCCATATGAAAAAGTCGACTACGTGGTGAAGTGGTCATTGTCGCCACATGCACCCTTACGGCTCCTGTTTCGATCCCCTGAGGTTGAAATTTCAATTTTAGTGTTCGGTCAAAGTTAGTGTAACGCTACGTGGGACACCCTGTACTTTTACATGAACCAATAAAAAGTCAAATGTTTTTTTTCGAATTCTGTATTTGATTGTTAAAGGACCAATTTGTATGTGTTGGCTCCTACTCATCTTCTTTTTTTCAAATCTCGAATACCTAAGATCAATTAACTAGTAGATGTGTGAATGACCTTTGAGTGGTCCTCAAAGCTTCTAATTTTCGTCTCCACTTAAAGGATATCGATAGACCGCTTTGACTAATCCGCTAATTGTTTCGCTCTCTAAATCCATAAGAAAAAGCGCACAACAATTTTTTGGAAACATTTATTGTCCGCCTCAACCTCTTTCTCCGGCTTGAGAGATTTCAAATCCATTAAGCGAATTTTGAATGAAGACAAGGACATGAAGTGTTTTCATAAAAGGATTATCCGCTTTATTATTTACTCCCTTTCCTGCTCTTCTTTTGAATATGGTGCTCCAAAATTTTTGGAATTTTACTTTTTCCAAAACAATAAAGAATCGAACAAATAAAATTTATTTAAAAAATTTAGAGACTTGAGTGAAAATTATTTATCGATAATTACCGATGATCAACTACAAGGACCGAAAAATATGCGCAATTTACAGCTGGATAGGAATCAGTTGACTTGGTATGAAACTAAACAAATTTGGGAGCTACTACACAATAGGGAGGGGGCCACCCATGTGAAAAAATTTTCGAAAATTCTTTCCTGAAATGACCTCTCTAAGGGTAAAAATATGCATGGAGTCCGAATTTGACATTTTCAAAACGAAAAACGCTCCCCTGATTCAAGGAAGGCTTATGCATTGAAGCAAAAAGTCGCAAAAATCTCATTTTTGCCTAAAAACGACCCTTTTTTGGGGTAAAAATGTGCGGGGAATCCGAATTCAAGAAAAGCGAAAAACGCTTCCTGATTCAGGGAAGGCCTGTGTATTGACGCAAAAAAATTTTTCCTGAAAAGCTGTATATCGACGCGAAAATTTGAGAAAATATCATATTTTGGTCTAAAATCAACGCTTTTTCTTTCCCTCGTACATTTTTACCCCAAAAGGGGTCATTTTTAAGCAAAAATCTCATTTTTGCAACTTTTCGCTTCAATACACAATACGCCTTCCCTGAATCAGGGAAGCATTTTTTCGATTCGAAAATGTCAAATTCGGATTCTCCGCATGTTTTTATCCCTAGGGGGGTCATTTCCAGAATCATTTCCTCGAAAAAATTTTCACGTGGGTAGCCCCCTATTGTAGTTCCCAAATTTGTTATAATACTTTTCAGTCTTGACTCTGGAGCAATTTCGAAATGGACAGATTTGGAAATCTTGACGTTGAATGGAAACAGCCTGACTACTCTGGGAGAATTGGAAAATGCATCAAATCTTCGAGTTCTGTAATGGATTTGCACTTGTGCCCCCGCTTTTCTTCTATTTTGAAAACGTGAATTTTTAGACGGCTAGTGGACAACCCATGGCAGTGTGATTGCCGTCTCAAATGGATGAAACATATGAAATATGCTCTTGTTGGAAATGTCAAATGCCATCGGCCTGCGCTTCTACAAGGAAGAAGTTTGGAAAACGTCAATGAGCAGGTTTGATGTTCAAATCGAAATGGTTACATAAATAGCCTGCAATTGAGAAAATCCCTCAAGCGAAAAAATCGATTTCAAAAAATTTTCTGATTTTTTATACTTTGGGGGGTTTTCGGGTATGGGGAACATGAATTCGAAGGAATTTTTGAATTTTGACTACAGGAAAGGGTCCAATTGGCAAGAAGTTTTTTCGAAAATTTTCAATTTTCTAATGCTTGATCAATCGTTTCAATATCGCTGACCCTGAGTCAATCAAATTGCTCGTGAAAAAAATTCGACTATAGCCTTCGTTTTTGTGCGTTTTTCTACGGTAACCGTGCCAAGTACTAACACATTGTCCAATGTGATTTGTAACAATGATCAAAATAATAAATCACTAACCACAACGAAAACTTTTCGCAGAAAATTTATTATCTTGAAGGGGCGAACAACATTATGTCCCGCAAAAAAGCCTCTTTACTAATAGCTTACGAGCTTAAAACAAAAAATACGAAAAATAGTGAAATTTTCTTTTATAGTATATGAAATGCTCTGGNAGCCTCTTTACTAATAGCTTACGAGCTTAAAACAAAAAATACGAAAAATAGTGAAATTTTCTTTTATAGTATATGAAATGCTCTGGGATCGAAAAACGGGCTGCTACGTCATGTCGCGAAGCAAGAGTGTGTCCATCGGTTTGTACGTGCACTGAGACGACTGTAGATTGTCGCGACCGTGGACTCAAACATATTCCAGCGAATCTTCCAATTTCTACAACCGAATTGTAAGATCGATTATAAATCAACTAAAAAATTTCCTCTTTATAAGGCTGCGTTCAAGCATGTCAAAAGTTGTTACAAAGTTGTCAAAAATGTCTCACTTTGCCTGATTTTTAATAAAGTTGTGTTTATTGAAACGATTGGCCATGAAGCATAAAATTTTTTGGTCGAGAAGCAAAAAACCAATAAGATTTTATGCTTCATGAACAATCGTTTCAATAAACACAATTTTATTGAAAATCAGGCAAAGTTACATTTTTTGACAACTTTGACATTTTTTTCAAAAATTGTTAAAATCTGAAAAAATATCTTTTTGGTCCCCCAAGCGGGAAAATTTTCAATTTTTTCAGGAACGGGGCGGTCGAAAAATAGTGCCTTAGTGCCTCAAGTCCCAAAATAGTGACAAAAGGCACTAATTAGTGTCTTTATGGAAACCCTACCTATAGGGTTTTTNTAAAATTTTTTTGGTGAAAATTTTTGAAAAAATCACAAAAAATTCGGTCTTTTAAAAAATTTCGAAGACATTATAGTTCAAATATACATCACATTTAGACGTCTGGAACAAAATCAAATAACGTTCATCCCTAGTAATGCAATCCAGAGTCTTGAAAAACTCCGCCGGCTGTAAGTTTTCTGTTTTACTTCTAACCAATCTAAATGATCCTCGAAATTTGGGAGCTACTACACAATAATTTTCGGAAAATGACCCTTCTAGGGGTAAAAACATGCTAGGAATTCGAATTTGACATTTTCGAAGCGAAAAAATGCTTCCTTGAATCAGGGAAGTATTTTTTCTCTTTGAAAATGTCAAATTCGGATTCCTCGCATGTTTTTACCCCTAGAGGGGTCATTTCCAAAATAAAATTTTCCCCCTATTGTGTAGTAGCTCCGAAATTTTAGAGACATGAGTAAAAATATGATCAAAGAAATCCACCCTGACGCTTTTAATGGCCTAACCTCTTTGAATACATTGGTTCTTTATGGAAACAACCTAACCGATCTGCCATCGAATGTTTTTCGACACTTATCGTAGGCTTCATACAAATTTTTCATACAATCTTTAAACAGATCGCTTCAACTCTTGCTTCTGAATGCCAACCGTTTGAGCTGCTTGAGACGAGATACGTTTAAAGGATTATCCAATTTAAACTTGTTATCACTTTACGATAACCAGATCAAAAGCATTTCTAACGGCACATTCGAACCACTCGTCAACCTACAAACTCTGCATCTGGCTAGGAATCCATTGATTTGCGATTGCAACTTGGTATGAGTTTGTAAAAAGTTGTGTTAGGCTTACATATTGGATGTGCGGAAATTATCCTCCGACTCCTATTGTCGGATACTTTCCACCATAACTTTTGTTAGGAACATCTATACATCGAGATCTTGGTGTCTTCTTAAGGCCATGTTCGTAGCTTTAAAATGACACCAAGATCTCGGCGTATGGTTGTTCCTATCAACAGTTATGGCGAAAAAAGTATCTAGATATATTTTACTATAGAGAGTCGGATAATTTCCGCACACTCTGTATTTAGGAATGGCTAGCCTTGTTGTTAACCCAGAGACCTATTGAAACTAGTGGAGCCAAATGTGAAGCACCAAAACGTGTGGCAAAAAAGCGACTGACTAGCCTTCAATCAAGCAAATTTCGGTGTAAAGGGTCCGAAGTTTTTGTTACAAAGCATGCAGACGAATGCGTGATCGACTACGATTGCCCATCAGCTTGTTTCTGTCATCAAACTGTTGTGGATTGTAGGTAAGAACAGCAGCGANATGCAGACGAATGCGTGATCGACTACGATTGCCCATCAGCTTGTTTCTGTCATCAAACTGTTGTGGATTGTAGGTAAGAACAGCAGCGAATAATGCTTAATTAAAACTGGCGTTATTGTTTGTTTTTAGCGGTCGTGGTCTTACCGAAATTCCACACGATGTGCCCTTCTTTACAACTGAGCTTCGATTAAACAACAATCGTATTGAGGCAGTTAAAATTCAACCAAGTCTGGATCGGCTTCAAAATCTTGAGAAGCTGTAATTTTTTCAATTTAAGAATGTAAATTTATTTTTTAAGAGATCTGAGCAACAATAAGATTTCTTCAATTGAAGATAATGCGCTGGCTAATCTTAAAGCACTTAAAGAGCTGTAAGTTATAGTCACAGTCAGTGTTTAAATCTGTTGTGTTGTACAGGGTGATTCATATGAACCCGTACACTCGAATGTTCTATTTTTTATCGACTTTTTTTCATTCTATATATATAAGAAGCTTATTTACAAACAAAAAATGGCTGAAATGCGACTTGCTATGATTAAACTTCGTGAAAAAGGCTTATCGATTAGGAAAATCTCGGGATTTCCTGCTGTCCCCGTAATGACCATCTCAGACTATATCAAGCGTTACGAAGAAACTGGGAGGCACGAGAACAAGCCAAAAGGAAGACCCGAAAAAAGCTCTCGAAATCGGAGGAACATCCAGCGTGCGAAGGGAATGATCAAGCGCAATTCAAATATAATTGAAAAATATCGATAAAAAATAGAATATTCGAGTGTACGGGTTCATGTGAATCACCCTGTACAACGGAATAATTCTGTTGGTATAACACAACAGTTTTCTGTTATGTTAACAGATTTTTCTGTTGTGTTGTGCACACAACAGTTAACAACAGAATCATTCTATCGTACAACAGATTCAAACACTGGTCACAGTTGCACAAGAGGGGAGGGAGAGAAGATGTTTGCTTTCATAACCTACTCTTGTCTCCTTGGCCTATCTAATGGGTGAAAACCATGCTTTTGTTTGGGCAAGGGGGATACTTGTGGCATAGAGAAGAGATGGAACGATCGTTCAAGCAACACTTGAACGAGATGACCAAGAACGGGACGATTTCAGATCTCGGCTCCTAAAAGGAGTCGAGATTTGAAATTAAAAACTTGTCAAAATTTAAAAAATTCATCAAAAATTGAAAAATTTGAAAAAAAATTATAGACACTTGTCTTCCAATCGACTTCGGCACTTCTCCTCCGCGTCAATGGGTCATGCAGCCAAGAATTTACAAGTTCTGTAAGTCTAATTTGCTGAGTGACCTTTCTGTTCTTCTAACATGTTTATTAAATCTAAACCATGTTTTTTTCTAGTTATTTGAATGATAATCTAATGCAATGTATTACCGCAACAACCTTTGGCTCCTTTGTTGGACTTCGTCACTTGTAAGCGTTTGTTTTAGTTTCAGATGTTGAATTAACATATGCTCCTTGATTTTAATTAATATTATTGATATAGGAATAAATAATTAAAGGACCAGTTGGGTCGGAAAAAAATTGCTTTTTTGTATATATTCGAAAAGTTGATGAAAAATGGAACATTTCAAAACATGCCGTAAAAACAAAAAATGCCCCATTTTTCATGAACTTTCTGAATATACACAAAAATGACAACTTTTTTCTTACCTTTTCGCCTACTTTTAAGAAATCAATTTTAGGACTTTGTCCAATAATCAACTTCGTTGTATTACGGAACAAGCCTTAGCTAATCTTGACAATCTTCATAGCTTGTAAGCTTTTCTCGCATAGCAAAACCCCTATAGGGTTATTTTGGTGAAAATTAAAAACTTGAAAATTTTTGAAAAAAATCACTTTTTGTGGGAACCCTATACATAAAGTTATTAGGTATTTATCCAATAACCAATTTGCATGTAATTGCCATCTTGCCGACTTTATCAACTACCTTAAACAAAATGCTTCCTCAAGGCTGTTTGATATAGCTACATGCTCCGAGCCAACCGAATTGAAAGGACGTCCGATAGCATCATTGGCAGAAAAGGAACTAATCTGTAATGGTATGATGTTTATCGGCATAGACTCGAATAAAACGAAAAGAATGGTCTGAAGCGATACGAATGAAACGACATAATGGACCAAATTCAGGATTTTCGTGTCAATATTCAGGCAAATTCAAAAAACGATACGAATGAAACGATTTCATTTCCAGACGGCTTCCGAAAATCGAATTTTGGCTGAATATTGACACGAAAACCTTGAATTTGGTTTCGTTCCATTATGTCGTTTCATTCGTATCGTATAAAAATACTAATGAAACGATTTGCTTGAAACTGATTTACAAGAATCAAAACAATTTAGTTTTGAATTTGCCTGAATATTGACACGAAAACCCTGAATTGGTTTCGTTCCATTATGTCGTTTCATTTGTATCGTTTTATTAGAGCCTATGCCTGTTGATCAACGCTTATATATACTCGACCTTTCTCTGCTATTTAGAGCGCATGGAAAACGTTTGTGCCGAGAATGGAAACTACTGCCCGTCTGGATGCACTTGTCAAGATACTATAGTGAGATGCTCGAACAAAAACTTGAAAGAATTCCCACTTGGCATTCCACCAGACACAACCGAACTGTATTTGGACATCAATAAAATCACACACATCCCAATCGGACTATTGAGCAGGCTCACACAATTGATCAAGCTGTAAGGCTTTTCCCTCGTTCAACGTTCGTTGAAATTTCTTTTTAGAGACCTTTCTCAAAATGAAATTGCCATAATACAAAATAGCACTTTCCAAAACCTAACCAAGCTTTCGACTCTAATCCTTAGTTATAACAAATTGCAATGCCTCGAAGAGACTTCACTATGGGGACTCTACAGTTTGAGAATCTTATCTCTACATGGAAACAACCTATCGCGCCTTCCGGAATCTGCGTTTTCTCATCTGACTAACATCACCCATATAGCGTTGGGAAGCAATGCTCTCTATTGTGATTGCCATATGGCTTGGTTTAGCAAGTGGATTAAGGCCAAATTTGTAGAGCCTGGGATCGCAAAATGCGAGGCACCGGAAAGTGTCAAAAATCAGCTCTTGCTAACAGCTAATAATAATCAATTTAAGTAAGTTTTGGAATGAAAAAAATTCAACTTAATCTATTTTAAACAATTTAGATGCAATGCGGAAGTGCCAAAACATATATTGGCCAAATGTGATGCTTGTGCAGAGTCTGTATGCCAAAACAAAGGTGTTTGTGTTAGGGGGCCAGGACGTACTTATCAATGCAATTGTAAGTTTAGTTTGGCAGAAGAACGAATGAATATGATTTGTGCGTTTTTAGGTCCCGTTGGATTCCATGGCAAGAATTGCGAACATGAGATAGATGCATGTTATGGCGAGCCATGCTTAAATAATGCTACTTGCAAAGTGATTCAAGAAGGCCGGTTTAAGTGTCACTGTGCCAAAGGTAACACAAACCACATTGTAGCAATACCCTCCCAAAAAATTTTGGGGGGGGGGGGCAATGCGCAAAAAATGCGCTTCAATTTTCTGGTATAGAAAGCCGTTCTCCGGGCGGCGACAAAAAATAGCGAGGGAGGCGCACATTAATTTGGATTTTTTTGGGGAATTTGAATTTGGGTTCATGTTTTCGTTGTAATACACAAACTTTTTTGAAGGGGCAGTATGACCAAAACTATGCCTATGATTTTATAGTTCGAAATTTAGGCTTCACCGGAGAGCGCTGCGAAACAAATATGGATGATTGTGTGAAGAACAAATGTGAAAATGGCGCAACTTGTGTTGATGGGGTTTGTGTGTGCCGACTCAGATGTCATGTAAAAAAGCTTTTAGATCAATTCCTATACATGCCTTTGCCCACACCTGTATAAAGGCAACTATTGTGAAGACCGTATTGCATACTGTTCGAAGGACTTAAACCCATGTGAGAATAATGGGAAATGTATGCCAGTGGGTAGACATAGTTATAGTTGCTTGTGTCCGACCGGATATAATGGCCAGAATTGTTCAACCAATATTGATGATTGTGAGCAAAACTTGTGCCGAAACTCTGGGATTTGCATTGTACGTATTGGATTTATTCTTACCAGGAAATGACCACCAGTCTATATACTTAATCAATCAAGACCAGTTCCCTCGGAAAAAAATCCCTATAATATATACGGAAAGTTCATGAAAAATGAAGCATTTTTCGTTTTTACGACAACCTCTGAATCGTTGTAGTTTTCGAGATAACTGCATTTGAAATTTTGAATTCAAAAAAGTTTGTGTATTACAACGAAAACATGTACACGAATTCAAAATTTCAAACGCAATTATCTCGAAAACTACAACAATTCAGAACATGCCGTAAAAACAAAAAATGCTCTATTTTTCATGAACTTTCCGAATACCAACAAAAAGTAGTAACTTTTTTTCTCACTGAACTGGTCCTTTAAGGATGGCATAAACTCATATACATGCCAATGCCCAATAGGGTATACTGGAGAATACTGTGAAGCACCTCTAATTTCAAATAGCTTATACCGAGACTATGTTCCGCCATGTGGGCCAGATTCGTGTGAACGAGTAATTTTTGACGCTAGTTTTCAAAAAAGAAACATAAAAATAGGGCCAATGTATCTTGAACGAAGATGAAGACCATGAGTGTGAATGCTTTCACGGATTTTCTGGGCCTCATTGCAATCAACAGATGAGCGTTGGCTTCGATCAAATCGACTCATATGTTGCCTTAGAGCCGTGGGATGCCAACCCGAAGGGAAACTTGACGCTAACAGTAACGACGACGGGAAAGTAGGGACCCGTATGCAAAACAAAAACAAATTTATGCATTTTTAGAACCGGAGTGATCGCATATTATGGAGACAAGTCCTATTTCTCGGCAGAGCTTTTTGATGGCCGCATAAAAATCGCTTTCTATGTCGGGAATTATCCACCATCTTTTATGTATAGCTTTGTTAAAGGTTGGACAATTTTTTTGAAGTTTTATATGAAAATGTGAAAATTTCAGTGAATGATGGCCTCCCTCACACGATTCAAATTCTCATAAATGGCAATCAAATTACTATGTTAGTTGACGGTGCGTTGCCACAAACAATCACGAATTACGGCAAAGTCTCCCAATTTGCTACGGATACGAAGCAGAACTTATACGTCGGGGGAATACCTCATCATCTCAGCAAAAAGGCTATGGCAGGGTTCCACTTGAAACAAACACATAGTCTACACGGTTAGTTTCTTTCGTAGAAATTTAAAAATCTATTAAGAAACGAAAAATATTAGCTTGGTTACGAAATAGAGTCGTACGGGACCGGGACTAGAAATTTCAGTCGGAACTGGGGTTTTCGGTATTTTGGGATTTGAAAATTGTTTTCACTATTAGGCAAGAGTGTATGCTAAATACGATTCAACTAGCCTTTTAAGTGTAATTCATGTTTTCGTGTCAATATACAGACTTTTCAAAAAATGGGTCGTCAAAGGCAAGATCAAATAGCATATCAAGAGCAAAAATGTACAACCTCATATTCCGGATTGATAGCCATTCAAAAAAAATATTAGTTTGATTACGAAGTAGAGTTGTACGGAACCGGGATTTTCGGAAAAAGTCGGGACCAGGACTAGAATTTGGAGTCAGAACTGGGGTTTTTCGGCATTTTGGGATTTGAAAATTTTTTCACTATTAGGCAAGTGTATATGCTAAATACGATCCAAGCAGCCTTTTAAGCGTTGTTCATGTTTTCGTGTCAATATACGGACTTTTCAAAAAATGGGTCGTCAAAGGTAAGATCAAATGACACATCAAGAATAAATGGTACAACCGGTTGACAGCCATTCAAAACTATTTATAGACCCATGATTTTCTAGGCTGTATTTCAAATGTTTATGTAAACGACCTAAAGATCGACTTTGTTTCGCATGCCGTTGAGTTGAAAGACATCTTGGATACCTGTGTGAACGTGGTCGACCTATGCCGTGGGGTAGATTGTGGTCCCACTGGGACTTGTGTCGTCAATGCGACAACCCCTGATGGATATTATTGCAAATGTGAAAATGGCTATAGTGGAAAGAGTTGTGAAAAACGTGAGTTGATTATGAATATTTAGGGTGTGCGCTAGCAGTCGTGTGAAACGCAACAAACGATATCGAATTTATCCAAATTGATAATTGTTTTATGGTTATTGAAACGAAAACCCTGAACCGCAATTTTTCGGGGACTTTTTTTGGTTGACGATTTTTTCAAACCCCCCCCCTTATTTTGGGAGGCAAGTCTCATACACACACTGGACTCGAACCCTGTACCTTTAGATTAAAGAACAGTACTCTATCCAACTGCGCTATACATATTCTTATACCCCCTACCCCGAATCAGAGTTTTCATTTCAATAACCCATCCGGAAATCGTCGTGAAATGCGCTAGCGCGCACCTTATTAGTGCTCATTCATGAACTTTTTTAGGTGTGATTAGTTGCAACAAAGAAAAATACCGATATTACCACGAAGAAGGAGACTGTCGCTCCATTGAGCAGATCAAAAGTGCTCGTTGTTTGGGTTGGTGTGGTGAAGACCCCAATGATGCACCAACCGAAGATGGTTCTATATTCGGGCCAGGTAGTTGCTGTGCTCCTGTCAAGCAGAAACGCCGGCGAGTCAAAATGCATTGTAAAGATGGTGGAAGTCGGACCTCACTTGTAAATATCATTCGCAAATGCCAGTGTACAAACGAATGTGCTGCATCAGCTAATTGAAGATTCTGTGAACCTATACAGGGTGTATCAAAAAACCGGAATTTGGGCTTTTCTCGACCCGAAATTTTTTTTCAAAAATGACCTTATTAGGGCTAACTTTATACGAGAAATCGATTGCGCGCATTCCCGAATCTTGAAAATGCTTTCTTGATCCTGATTCAGGGACATAGATATATGTATTGAAGCGAAAATCGACCATGTACTAATTTTCCTGAACCAGGATCAGGGAAGCGTTTTCAAGCTTTGGGAATGCGCGCAATCGATTTCTCGCATAAAATTAGCCCCAGCAAGATGATTTTGAGGCAGGAAACCCAACGTTTTTCGATTTTCGCTTCAATACAAAACACTTTCCCTGAATCAGGGAAGCGTTTTCAAGCTTCGGGAATGCGCGCAATTCCTCATATAATATTAGCCCTAATAGGGTCATTTTTGAAAAAAATTTAGTCGAAAACATGAAAAAATCGTCCAAATTACGGTTTTTTTCGAAACACCCTGTAAAATTCTTTTCGTTGTTTAACTCGTAAAGTACACGTGTATTCTTTTTTTCTTGTTATTATACCGTTGGGACAGGAATTTTCATCAAAAATAATTATGTGAAGTTCGACGGAAATGAGGAAGACTTCGGGCTGACGAAAGGGATTATTGTTTTAAAAAAACTCTGACCCAACTTTTTCTTTCTATTTTACAAATCAAGAATCTCAACTTTGTGTTAATATAAGGGCGTAGGAGTTAAAAGTTTTGGGACCTCTGTCAAAAATGGGGTCCAGAAGAGTGTTGTCCATTTTACAGAATGGGATTTTTGAAAAAAATATCATTTTGGCCAAAAAACATCCAAAAAATTTTTTTTCGATTTTTCCTCTAAGACAGTTTTTTTTTCATCGTTTCGAACATATTTTACGTTTGTCGATAACTCGCTTCAATCTGCCCTGCCCCTTTAAATTTGTGGATCCTCTAAACCTCAGTTGAGTATACTAGTTGTAAAATAGGCTTTTTTTAGTATTCCTCAAAACTTTTAATTCCTCATGTCTTAAAGGTTTTTGTTTTGAATAATTTAAATAAAAATAAATTTTCTGCCTTTCTGCACACAAATTTTTCTGTTATAGTGCTCAAGATTAAGAGTGGAATAAAACGGAAGGAAAAACCAAATGTCGGTAAATCATTGGGTCTGTCGTGCAAGCTCATTCCTCCAAATTCCTCTCATTGTCGCTTCGCGCCATAAATAACTAACGAGTTGTTAAGTTCACTTTGCTGCATATTTCTGATGCTTGTTCTGATGGAAAATGAGGCTTTTCACTTTTTCTTCCAGTGTTTTCAGTGGTTTTCCATTAATAATAACGTGTGTATAAATTTGAAAATTCAACTTTAAGTATGATTAAAGAATTTTTTTTAATTTTTTGATATGAAATTTCTGAATTTTGATCAGGGTGCTTGCTATTGAAACAGCATGAGAAATAGCAAGCAAGAGAACCGTGTCGTTTAAATAACAAAACCCTAACATTTTCCTCCATTTTAGGTAGTACTCAAAAAGTTAATTTGCAAAAAAAGCCTTAGTTAATTAGTTAGTGGAGCTTCCGAAAGCATTTTTAACGATTCTTGCATTTTGCAATTTTAAAGATAATTTCTTTTTTAAAGTGATAGGTATTTATTACTACTGGATAGGCCAGAGAAGTGATACATAGGTCTTATCTATTCAGTCTAACCTAATCTTATGTAAAACACGTAATGTATATCCGGACTAAAAAGATAAGGGACCCTTATGATTAGGGATTTTTTCGCGTCTTCGTCTCGAATGTGGGGAGGGCACGGGTCTTACAATTGTCAGTTGCCTCTCCAGCTACGTCCTTGCTCCCCCGTGCATATATGCTAAACTCTGTTAAAGGGGTGCATTTTGCGACCATTCGGGAGAAAATTTTTTTCGTAAAAATGACCCTATTGGGGGTAATTTGATGCGAGAAATCGATTGCGCGCACTTCCGAAGCGTAAAAACGCCATCTTGACCAAGTTTTCGTGAAAAATTACCTATTTTTTCGCCTTTTTTCGCAAACATTTTTCATCATTTTTCAAAATAACTATTGGGGGGTAATTTTATGCGAAAAATCGGTTGGGCGCACTTCTGAAGCGTAAAAAACGCCATCTTGACCAAGTTTTAGTGAAAAAATTGATTTTTTTCGCCGCTTCTTTTCGACGAAAAAGATGAAAAAAGGCGAAAAAATAGGCAATTTTTCACGAAAACTTGGTCACGATGGCGTTTTTTTGATGTTCTACTTTATAGAACATCACTTTTTGCGAAAAATTTCGGTTATGAAGAAAAACCGTATAAACTGGATTTATGGGCCACCCTGTATTTTGTGTAATAGGAAAATTATATTCCATTTTCTCAGCGGGCTGTTTTATGAGAAAAGGGAATCAATCTAGAGCATGTTTTAACTCAGCCATTAAATAAGAGCTTTTATAATAAAGCTAATAATTATTAGCTAAAAAATGAAATGCATCAAGAGAACACCCATTTCGCGTGACAGCGACATCGTCGACATTTTTCTACTTGAAACAAATTGCTGTTGTCATGTTGTAATTTTAGCCTCTCGTTTTGGCGTTATCTTCTCCCCCAATGTTTGCTTTTCTTGCCATGATTGGCTTTCAATCTCACATAATGGCGCTTTGTGCATCAAATTGTTTAAATGGCCTCCTTAAAACAAGGCTAGGGATATCTCTTTCTTCTTATAGGGCTCAGTGTCTACAAAGTTTATCCTCTAAAAAAGTGTTTAGTTTTTTTGGCAAAGCATTTGTGGCATTCAATTAGAGACTTGGCTTTTCCCCCGTCCGACCAAGCGCGGAAAGCCAGTGGGTCTTGCTAACACTGACAACGCAGATGTGGTCAATGTAAATAGAATAAATTATTCTATCTGCATTGATAGCTATCCCAAACTCTGTATGAAAGGAGTTCCATTAAAAGCTTTTATTTTTGGACGTTCTTTTAATAATTATGACGTGTTACATCTTCCGCTATATTCTTTCTAAGAAGCATGTTTAACAAGGGGAAGGCCGATTGTAACTCGAATGGTTTTTGAATCAGAATTTGGTGCAGAATAAGATGATCGAGAAATTTTTTTGAAAAAAGTTTGTTTCAAAAATGTACGAACTATTTATTGAGACTTAATCGAATAGTAAAAATAAAAAATGAAAATTTTTGTCTTTCATAGTTCAGTGGTAATGCCCCTTACTTTGTCTTTAAAAGGTCGAGGGTTCGATTCCCCGATCGAAATAATTTTTTACCTTCATTAAAATCGACTTTCTATCAAAAAATTTTGTATACAGCACAAAATTATGGTTCAAAAAACGTATCGGTTACAATCAATCTGCCCCGTGGGCGCCACCCCATTTGCCCCCACGGACATTTGCCCCACGTTATACAGTTGCCCCACCAACTTGCCCCACGTTGTAATTTACAACGTGAGGCAAGTGGGGCAACTGTATAACGTGGGGCAAATGGGGTGGCGCCGTCCCGTGTTAATTAACAAATATTTAGGGCAGCAACCTCGTCCAGTGGACACAATTTTTCGGCGTTTATGTAAAGTAAATGTCTCAAAAGAGGCAAAAATGGGCATACCACTCTGGGCATGGTGGGTATTTGCCGCGAGCATACTCTTGATCGTAATATTTCTTCTTCTCGACTGGTTGGTTATTAGAAGGAATGCGCTGGGGAACACATGTTTTGGATTTCGGAAGAATGCTCAAAGTAATGACAATCAGTCACAAATGCCGCATAAGAAAAGTACAAATATGGTCATTAGTGTATGAAATTGGAAATAATCCCATTTTTTACATAGGTAATATTTTATATAGATCATAGGTCGGCAAGCTGGGGGGGATCCCCAATGAGGTGGTCCTCCACCAAAAAACGACCTTTTTTTAGCTTGGGATAGTCTTCTGACACCCAATTTTTATAGACCATACTGTTCGGCGGGGCCCATGAGGTGGTTCCCCCCCTCAATTTTGGGTCCATGAGGTGGCCCCCTCAATTTGGGTCCATGAGTGAGTGGGTCAGGGGGGAGGCTCCCCCCTTGCCGACCTATGATATAGATAAAAAAAAGTCCCTGAATACAAAATGAATTTTGAAGAAAATGAAAAATTTTTGACATTTTTTGGCTAAACATTGAAAAATTTTGGTGATTTTTGGTGAAAAATTATAAAGGGAACCATCATAAACCCTGAATCAGGGTTTCCGTTTGTTTGTACCTCCAAAAAGTTTTTTAAATTTTTGGCAAAAACATAAGGGGTACCATTAGGAAAAAATTTTCATTTTGTCAATTTCGGGAGGGGGGAGCAATTGTCCGGATTGTCCCCCCCTCGCTATGTGCCTGGCCAAGTGGGCGGAGGGAGGAGAGCATAGGTGACGCTAGGGGGGAGAAAAACCTTTACATGAGTGATCAGCGAAGTCTCAAAACAGTGCCTATTAGGAGTTATGAACATTACAACAAAAAAATCTTGGAACTACTACACAATAGGGGAAAAAACCCACGTGAAAAAATTTTCAAAAATTTTTTTCCTGAAAATGATACCTCTAGGGATAAAAACATGCGGAAAATTCGAATTTCACAATTACGAAGCGGAAAAATGCTTCCCTGATTCAAGAAAGGTCTGTGTATTGAAGCGAAAAGTCGCAAAAATGCAATTTTTCAACTTTTCACTTCAATACACAGGCCTTTCTTGAATCAGGGAAGTGTTTTTTTACTTCGAAAATGTCAAATTCGGATTTCCCGCATATTTTTACCCCTAGAGAGGTTATTTCCAGAAAAAATTTTCATGTGGGTGGTCCCCCTGTTGTGTAATAGCTTCATATGGGTGGGCTCTCTGTTGTGTAAATCTTTAAATTTTTTGGAGATATACATAAATGAAAACCCTGATTCAGAGTTTTCGTTTCAATAACCCAAGGAGGTACACCCAAAGGCCGACCATCCGAGTGTTGAGAGTAAAAATTACACTTTTTATTTTAGGCAAAAAATTCCTCGTCTCTTTACCAAGAAATATCATTACTTCAAGTCGCTTAATATTAGTATATCAGGATATTATTCTTAGTTTTAAATACGGGTTTAACATATGCCGTGCATGCCATTTATAATCTCATTCTTATTTTTTATGCACATTAAAGGACCAGTCTACTTTTGGAGAAATGATGCCATGTGATAGAGCACAAAATTTGGAGCATTTTTTGTTTTTACGGCACCATCTGAAAATTTAACGGTAAAAAGTTATGATTGAAACAAAATTGTAATTTTGGAATTCAAATGAGTTTGAACATTGAAGCGAAGAGCCGGCACTCAGGCATCAATGAATTAAATCGTTTCAATGAAAATTTTCATTGATGCCTGAGTGCCGACTCTTCGCTTCATTGTTCAAACTCATTTGAATTCAAAATTGCAATTTTGTTTCGATCATAACTTTTTACCGTTAGATTTTTAGTGTCGTAAAAGCAAAAAATGTTCCAAATTTTGTGCTCTATCACATGAAATCATTTCCCCAAAAGTAGACTGGTCCTTTAAAGAACCCGGCAAGTTTTGAATAGAATTTTTGGAGCTACTACACAATAGAGGGGACCATCTATGTGAAAAAAATTTTTCGAAATGACCCCTTTAGGGGTAAAAACATGCGCGGAATCCGAATTTGACATTTTCGAAGCGAAAAACGCTTTTTTGATTCAGGGAAGTCCTGTGTATTGAAGCGAAAAGTCGCACCAAAATGCGATTTTTGCCTAAAAATGACCCCTTTTGGGGTAAAAATGTGCGAGGAATCCGACTTTGACATTTATAAAATTCCTCGGATTCAAGAAAAGCTGTATATTGACGCGAAAATTCGAGAAAATAACATACAAATTTTAAAGCTCAAACTTTTTGCAATATTATAGTTAGCCAATGATTTTCATGTGGGTAGCCCCCTCCCCCTTATTGTGTAGTAGCTCCGAATTTTTTAATTCTGTTCAAACTGAAAGTTCAAATTGGGGCGATCAACTTTTGCGTTGGAAGTAAATTCCAAATCGTTACCCCTTTGGAGATATTTGCAAAACAAAATTGCATGAAAAATTTAAACGAGTTTGTGTATTGAAGCGAAGAGATTGACACCATTTGAATTTGATCTGTGTATTGAAACGAAAATTATATAAAAGAAATCAATTTTAAAATTTTCATTAAAAAATATTCGTCATTTTTATATAACTCTATGAGATGAATAAAATTCAATTTAAAAATTATTTTGGGTTATTGAAACGAAAACCCTGATTCATGTTTTCGTTTCAATAACCCAAAACAAGTGTCAAATTGGATTTTATTCGACTCATAGATATAAAAAAATGACGAGTGTTTTTTAGTGAAAATTTTAAAATTGATTTCTTTTATATAATTTTCGTTTCAATACACAGATCAAATTCAAATGGTGTCAATCCCTTCGCTTCGATACACAAACTCGTTTAAATTTTTCATTCAATTTTGTTTTGTGAATATCTCCGAAGGGTTAACGATTTGGAATTTATTTCCAACGCAAAAGTGGATCACTCCAACTTGAACTTTCAGTTTGAACAGAATTAAAAAATTCTGTTCAAAACTGACCGGCTCCTTTAACATTTATTTTGCGAATAAATTTTAGAACAAAACTTTTTTCTTTCTTTTCATTCCATTCTGTAGTGATGCTCATTGCGTACATTGAACATTTCTCGACGAAGTAGAAACGCTTCAGTGGCTTTCACAACCGCCCGAATGTCTTTCTTCTCATCATTATTCTAAAAATATTTTCAAGCCGATTTTTTTTAAGCCTAACCATCATATTGGAGTTCTTCGAGGTGGTAACATCCTCGTCCTCGAAGATATTAATCGAATATCCTTTAACATTGGAATGAATTTCTGCATCAGAGAAGAAGCTGTCTAGGGAGAGCTTCCGGGAGTCCATAATTGCGATTGGTGCATTCTTTTCCGTTTCTTTGGACTCAACAGGCGTTTTGATCTCTTGTTTATCCGTCTCAATCGGAGAANTTTTACCCCCATTTGAGGATATAGTTTGTAGTTCGTATTCAGAGATTAAAAAATTCTTTCAAAGAATTTAAATTTTTTTCGTTTCAATAAACAATTCTTATTTTAATTCCTGATTCAATCGGAAAAATTTTATAAAAGAAAAAAATCTTTGACGAAAAAAAAGACTATAGTTTTCGAGATAATTGCGTTTGAAATGTTGAAGTTGTGTACATACTTTCGTTGTAATACACAAACTTTTTTGAATTTTAAATCGATTTTTTAAATTTTCATAAAGTGAACATTGTAGCAATTTTTTATAGCTAAATGAGATAAACAAATTTTTTGAGATAGTTGCGTATGAAGTTGAAGATTTGGAATTTTGTGTATTACAACGAAAACATGCACTGATAGTTTTTCCCTGAATCAATAAAATCTGTATATTGAGAAGAAAATAATTCAAACCCCTTGAAGATTTAGAAAAAATAAGTACAGCGTTTTTTATAACTCGTCAAGACGAATAAAATAGCACTAAAATTATACAGTTTGAAAATTGTTTTGGGTTATTGAAACGAAAACATGAACCAGAATTTTCGTTTCAATAACCCAAAACAATTTTCAAATTGGATAATTTTTGTGCCATTTTATTCGTCTCGCCGAGTTCTAAAAAATGCTGTGTGTATTTTTCTATAAATGTTCAAGGATTTTGAATTATTTTCTTCTCAATAGACAGAAAAACTATCAGGTACATGTTTTCGTTATAATACACAAAATTTCAAAAATCGCCAACTTGATACGCAATTATCTCGAAAATGACAACGATTCAGAATTTACCGTAAAAATAAAAAAAATTTCAGGGAAAGTGTGTATTGTGTATTGAAGCGAAAAGTCGCAAAAATGCGATTTTTGCCTAAAAACGAGAAAGAAATTCAAGAAAAGTTGTATATCGACGCGAAAATTCGAGAAAATCATTTGTTAATTGGATTCAATCATTGGTTAACTAATTTCAAACTTTTTGCAATATTATAGTTAACCAATGATTGAATCCAATTAACAAATGATTTTCTCGAATTTTCGTGTCGATATACAGGTTTTCTTGAATTTCTTTCTTGTTTTTAGGCAAAAATCGCATTTTTGCGACTTTTCGCTTCAATACACAATACGCCTTCGCTGGATCAGGGAAGTGTTTTTTTGCTTCGAAAATGTCAAATTCGGATTCCCCACATGTTTTTACCCCTAGTGGGGTCATTTCCAAAAAAATTTTTCACGTAGGTGGTCCCCCTATTGTGTAGTAGCCCCGATGTTTTTGTTATAAATTTGTATAAAACTGCTGAAACTAACACTTGTGAACGAACTTTTCAATCACCTTGTACATATATTAGCTACAGTTTATAGTCCGTTTCAGCTCCAACTATAAAAAAAGCTGGACCCAAAATTCGAAGTCGGCATCCCGTCCGATCTGGCAAGTTAAGGAACGTTGGGCCCGCAGGTTCGATCCCACTAAAGCAAAAATTTTGATCTACAAAAAACTTTTCTTACAAACAAAATGGAGCAAAAAATTTTTGCTCCCTTTTTTGTAAGGAAAATTTTTTTTGTATATCGAAATTTTCGCTCTAATAGGATTGAATCTGCGGGCCCAACTTTCCTTAACTTGCCAGATCGGACGGGATGCTAACTTCGGACTTTGAATTTTGGGTTCAGCTTTTTTATAGTTGGGACTGAAACGGACTATAAGACAAGTCAGTTGCATGTTTAACAAAAATTGTTCTCTAAAACAACCTAATAGAAAATCGTGAAGAGTTTCCCGAAGTGGATGGAGTGAGTTCCGTATACATCGAAGCACCAACTCTTCGAACAGACGGCAATGAGTCTCTTGACTCGATATTCACTTGTGGTGGCGATTCGGCATTTGATTTCAATTTAGTTGGGTGTATCGACGAGATTGTCTTCGAAGAAGACTGCCTGAAAGAAGGTTGTTTGATGCCCATACGACTATTACGAAATCGTGATGATTTTAAATGAGGTAATCTGGAATCGTCGATTGATTTGTTTCTGACAAAATACGACAAGGCATTTTGGTATTCTTCCACTTCTCGTCTAGAACTTTGTTTTAGAATAGCGATCAATGGTATAGGGAGAGGGGTCTGGTGCTAGGTTGGGTCCCTAAAGTTTTCAAAAATTTGCCTTGGTCCCCTTATGCTTTTTTCGAAAACTTTCCAAAATAAGGGGACCAAAAAAAGAACCAACTCGACCTCTCCGATGCCGGGTTGGTACTATTTTTGGCCTTTTTGCCGGATTGGTTGGGGGGGGGGGGGGGGGGAGAGTCCTCCAGTTGACTCTGTGTGGTATAGTTCATTTCAGCTGGAGTCAGAAAACAAGTTGAGGCACCATAACGTAATGCAAATGGCCACTTAGGCATTAACGCTCAAACGTTCTAATCGAATAAACTGACACTAAAATGATTAAACTTGAAAATGATTTTGGGTTATTGAAACGAAAACCCTGATTCATGTTTTCGTTTCAATAACCCAAAACAATTTTCAAATTTGATAATTTTAATGTCAGTTTATTCGTATCGGTGAAAAAATGCCGCCAGGCAAAAAGTTAAAAATAATTCTACGCAAGCGGGACTCGAACTTTCGAGCACTAGTGCATAAGTGACCATTTGGCACTGCGCTATGGTGCTATAAACTTTTTTCAGACTCCAGCTGAAATGGACTATATTGTTTACTTTCTGGCTAGGGATGTCCTTCGCATCTCATTTATAAGTTCTCCATCAGGTTTCAATTGATTCAACGAGTTATTCGGAATAATTTCAACTATTCGATTCACGTCTTGAGCTTTGTTTCCTAGATTTGATGTAAAAATATAGATAATATTCGTCATATTTTTTGTTAGATTGCCTCCATCCCTGGATTCCTCCTACGTGTCCGAGAGTCAATTTTGTGTGATATATTTTCAAAACTCCAAATTCCCGACTGAATCTTGACTTGGGACTTTTTAAATTGTGTTCCTCATAGCTCTTTATCCCCACCGTTGTCAAAATTTTTTTCAACTCGTCAAATTTTCGAATTTTGACAATTTTTTGAACAAAATACAGAACAGTACAGTTAGAAAAAAGTTGGTGCAGGGACATCTATGGGGTAGGGCCCAAGTGAAACGTTCGAAAAATAGTATTGCGAGTAGCGTTCTCCTCCTACTCGTGGTATAGACTCGAATGAAACGAAAGGAAAGAAACGATACGAATGAAACGAACACAAATGAAACGATACGAATAAAACGATTTCATTTCCAGATGACATCGGAAACGGGTTTGAATTTGTCTGAATATTGACACGAAAACCCTGAATTTCGTTCCATTGTGTCGTTTCATGCGTATCGCTTCATTCGTATCGTTCTACCCTCTTCGTTCCATTAGAGCCTCTACTCGTAGAGACTAGGGAGTTTACATAAAAACTAACTAAAAAGATGTTACCATGTGTCATCAGCTTCTGAAGTTCCAAATTTTCAGTCGTTAATCGGTTCAAACGCTCTGTATAATGATGCCGTTCTTTGAAGAATTCATTCATCGGTATACTAAACGAGCATTAAATTATATGTGGCACTCATTAAAATTTTTTTACCTGTCCCGTAATTCCTGCTTGAGTTTTCGACACTCCTTTTCAAGTTTTTCCAATTTCTTGCGCGTTTCAGTTGCATCCGCCAACTTTTTATCAGCTAATAGATTACTAAATACACTTGTTAGCTTGTACATGATCGCATACGCTTACTTGATTTCATTTGACTTTTCATTTAAAGAAGTTTCGTATTGTAAGACTTTTCTCTTCAGTGAATTGATTTGAATTTGTAGGCTTGTAGCCGAACCGCTCTAAATTCGTTGTGTTCCAAGGGACGAAAAGGTTGTACCACCCACCACCACCCCACCATCCATGAGTGGTAGGTGGTGTGATTCTCCTCTTCCGCCAGGAAGGCTGCTGCCACCTTAGCTGTTCCCTATTTGCTTGCTATGCAAGCAAGTGCCTATAGCTAGTCTGTTATTATATGACCCCAATAAACACTAATCATGCTTATTCTACACTACACAGTACTCATATATAAAAGGGGTCACAGTGGTACCACTCAGGGTGGGTGAGAGTGGTACCACCCTACTCGCACCCTGTTTTGTGTTTGACTATTTTGAATACAACTTACTTGTTGCTCTAAAAGATTTTTCATCTCTTCACTTTTATGCTTAATTTCCTTTGAAGCAATCTTCAATCGCGTCTTTAGCACTGCATTTTCACGCAATACTGCAGCATAATCCTAAATTTTAACAAAAATTTTTCATTTATTTAGAGACTGGCACGTTTATTGATTTTGACCAAAAATTTGGATTAGGGATGCACCCTTGGTCCGTGTCGATTTTAAAGGCCTCAACTTTTTTATTTGCAGAACATGGCTAATAAAAAATTTTATAAAAAATATAGATGAGAATCTGATCTACCAATAGGTACAAAAAGATAGGCTTGACCAGTGGTGTAGCCACAGGGGGAGGGGGGGGGGGCGCTCCGGACAAGTGTCCCTCTCGTTCTTGAAAAAATTTGGATGTTTACTCCCTAATTTTGACCTTTTTTGAAAATTTGAGGTTTACCCACCCCCTTAATTTGGATCTGTTTTGGAAAAGTGGCCCCGTACCTGACCTCCGTTGGACGGAACAGGGGTTCACTTATCATTATCACTTGACACTAATCAAGTACAACAATCGACCCCAGGGATTTAAAGTAAAAATTTATAAGTAGGATACCCGTTTCACTGCTAACAATTCGTCACGTAAATCATCTAAAATTTCTCCTTGGGTTGCACGCCCATTTGATTCAAATATGGCTTCGTCTAAAAATCCAAATCACTTGTTTACAAGTCTTAAATCACCTTTGAGTGGCGGGCTTGAATTTTTTGTTGAAGTAACACGTTTAAAACGAGACACACGTCCATTAGGATGGTTTAGTGCAGTGTTTGCTGATAACACTAAAGGCATTTTATTAAACATAAACTGGAGCCTTCGACGCTTCCGAGCGACTTCGGCGCTCCCGAGAGCAAGTGGGTTTCAGTTGAGGGGAGGATCCCAAAAAATTTTTTTAAACTCATTTTTAACTTTAGTCTCCCTTATGTTTTTTTCAAAAATTTTGGCTCAAAAAGGGGTTTTTTATGTCAAATCGATGCCAATTTAGCCTGAAATTTTGTAACCGGGGGTTTTCGGCTATGGCGATGGTTTTGTGTGCCAATAATTCTATTTTTTGGTTGCGTTCAGCTTACCTCGTAGCCAAATATGGTGGGGGAGTCTCCAGGGGCACCACTAAGAGGAGCAACCTTCACCCCCTGTGGCCCTAAAGAGAGCCGTTGGGATAAGAAGACCAATAACGGTAAAGTCATGGGTTACATGGACACTGGGTGGCGCACGTTCGATTTTGGGCTCACAAAACCATCGCCATAGCCGAAAACCCCCGATTACAAAATTTCAGACCAAATTGGCATCGATTTGACATAAAAAAAACCCCTTTTTGAGCCAATGTGCTAGTCGATATAGGGTCAAGAAAAAATTTTCAGACATTAGGAGTGCGTTTTTTGGATTCTCCGCATCGAAAAACTGGGTTTTTAAGAAAATGAACAAAAAAATTTTCGGAAAAATAGCCCTGGCAGTTAATGCTTAATAGTACCGAATTTTTAATATAAAAAATAAACGTACATTTTGATATTTTCTTACGCATATTACAATAGTGACACGTTCCGTTAATAGAAGTACTAGCATTATCCATGACAATGAGAATATTTACATTCCGGTATAATAAATGTATTAGCGGTAAAAATAATAAGGCGTTTGTAACTATGGCAACCAATAATATAAATTCGTAGTACTTAACATGTTACTATCTTAACAGATAGCTTTACTTAAAAATGCGCATTTGCCTTGTGATTTCAAGAACAGCGGACATTGGATTTATGTAGCTATGATTTTTACTAGGGGAGTGGGGTAAAATTTTCAGAAATATGATCGATGTACAGGGTGGACTTTAAAAAACCGGAATTTTGCCGTTTTTTGGAAAAAAATTTGAAGAAAAAAATCAAAAAAATGAAGATTTATTTCATGGCTAAGTTAGCATTTTCAGTTTTTCAATGCGCGCAATCGATTTCTCGCATAAAATTATCCCTAATAGATCACTTTTTGAAAAAAATTTTCGCAAATTTTTTCGTCAAAAAACGGTAAAATTCCGGTTTTTTAAAATCCACCATGTACTTTTCGTTTCTAGTATCAGAAAATAATTAGTAGATGAAAAATAATCAATCATATTTCTGAAACTTTTGGCCACCTGGTCTAAAACTTTGCCCCTCCCTAGTATTTGGGGATCATAAAACATATAAAAATTTTATTTAATTTAAAACGATATGAGAACACACTAAATTACATGGATCTACGACAAAGAAACAAAACACGCAATGGATTATAATTTTTTAAGGATTTTTCTGCAGACNCATATAAAAATTTTATTTAATTTAAAACGATATGAGAACACACTAAATTACATGGATCTACGACAAAGAAACAAAACACGCAATGGATTATAATTTTTTAAGGATTTTTCTGCAGACATTCGTTGTTTCTGTATTTCCTCAATGATTTTTCGCTGTTGCTGTATTTCCTCACAATTCTTATGAAAATAGTTAGTGTAGCTGAAGCTTTTGCCTGAAATTAAATATTACTTTTAGCCAAAAAAGCGATTAGCTGATAAGTGTGTGTTTTAGCCGAAAAGGTACGTATAAAAAACGCCTTTTTTCGTACCTTTTCGGCTAAAACATCCCAGTATCCTACATTAAATACACGTATGTGCATAGATGATCTCGGGAACGCTTGATTTAAACTGATAGTGCCATTGCAAAAGTTGTAGGGGGGAGGGGGATGATAGAAGACGATTTATACCAAAAGCATAGAAATCGGAGACAACAAAATTTTCTACCCAGGAAAAATTCAAGCTCAGTATATATATACCAGGGTTGAGATTTCTCCGGGGGAATTCTGGGACAATCTTTTCCCCAGAATTACTTGGTTTGAAAAGACATTTCTACATTTACGAGCCTCGCTGATGCAGTGACAAAGCAGCGGCTTCTTGGCCACTGCTTTGTCACTACACCACCGAGGCTTGAAAATGTAGAAATGTCTGAAAAGATATAGGCTAAAAACGCTTTTTGGACCAAATGGACCCCCATGACTGATTCGACTCTTTCCTGCGGTCAAAATCAAACAATTCCTTCGTAATCAGCCAAATGAACTTAAAATGACCGAGATATGGCCTTAAAATGGAAACATATGGTTAAAAATCTTGTAAGGCCCGTAGCTCAAAATTTTTCTTCCCAACCACATACAGGTTTAAAAAAATATCTATTATGACATGAGCTTTCACGCCCACATCGATCTGATCATAGAGGTGTTGCATAAGTGAGTTTTCTTTATAGTAAAAATCCATCCTCAACCCGATTTTGCCAATCACAAATTAAGCCCCCCCCCTCCCGACTTTTCCCAAAATCCCGTTCCGTACTATAAAACTACATAACCATACCTATTTCCTGGTTCGATTCGATCAAAACGCGCTTCATGGGTTTCCCAGCAAGTGATGTAAACGGCAAATTTTTACAATCCAATTGAGCTAAACCTGAATTGATCAATTTATATTATTTTCAAAGGAAGCACCGGGGACCGAGCGCCTCCGGCGCTCGCGATTATTCGAGATTGGCTTCGAGCGAATTTTGGTGACTTCAAGCTGCCACAATGCTATAAATGTAAAAATCATTACATTTTCAAAATTTTAAATGTTAAAATTAAGGACCGTCATAAAACCTGAAAACCCGTACAGGATTTTCTAAGAAAAACATATCCGGACCTCGAAAAAAGGATCTGAAGACCAGATATTAGAAAATATGCTCAGTTATACTTGAAAAACTTACTCTTTATTTTCACAACAGTCGATTGTAGTTTATTTTTCAGGACTTTGTTTTCTGGATGACATAACGAGGCATGTACGTGTAATGCTTCTTGGCTTTTCAAGTCGATCCAACATTGTTGGCAAATTGTGGAATCTGATTCTTCATATTCGCTTTTCATAATGATCGATTCTAGAAAGAAGGTCGTCTTTGGCGCTACCGCTTTTACGATATTATTTTCAAAGCAATGCGGTAAATGTCTTGGCACTTATATAGATTGCCCTCGTGGGCAATCTATATAACAAGATTTTTTGGCGTGGCGACATTTGAGGACGAGCACTTGAGGATGAGACATTTGAGGACGGACATTTGAGGATGGGACATTTGAGGAACAAAGGTGAAATATGTTTTTTTAACCCTAAATACAGTAGCACCCATCCTCAAGTATTCATTCCTCAAATGTCCGTCCTTAAGTGCCCGTCCTCAAGCGTCAAGTCCACAAATAGCCATCCTCAAATGTCTCATCCTCAAGTGCCCGTCCTCAACTGTCGCCACGCCGATTTTCTAAGAGAGGATCTATACTTTACTCGCAACGTCTCCAGCTACACTTCGTTTTTAAGTAGTTCGAAGTTACTCGCAAGGGCTGCGAGTACTCACTGCTTCCAGCTATACTTGTTACTCGTGCGAGTTTACTCGCAACGTTTCGATGAACGAAATGTTGCGAGTACTCGCGAAGATTATAGGCAAAATCCAGTTGGAGTCAGGGCGGCACTAGGCGTTTGGTTAGGGTTCCCCTAATTCGTTCCGAAATTTTTGAGATCACTAATGTGACACTAATAGCATCACTAATTCGTTCCGACATGTTCCGAAACGATCACTAATAGGCCGTTCCGACACGCGAATTTCGAGTTCCGACGTCGGAACGATTTCTTTTATAAAATTTCAACAAAAAATTTAGCTCCAAGCGGGATTCGAACCCGTGACCTTGTGGCCACGAAGCTACTGCTTTGTCACTGCACCACCGAGGCATAAAAAACGCAATCTCTGTTGAAATTTGGTGAAAAATCGTTCCGACGTCGGAACTCGAAATCGCGTGTCTGAACGGCCTATTAGTGATCGTTTCGGAAAGAGTCGGAACGAATTAGTGATCGAAAGACCGTTCCGAATCGTCGGAACGAATTAATGGAAGCCCTTACGGTTATCGGTCAACTGCTATTAGTGAACTAAATTCCGTTCTGCCAGCGGCAGAACGAATTAGTGTCGGCCCTTACGCGATTACCGGCTTCACAAAAGGGTTTTTATGAAAAGTGATGTTCTATAAAATTGTCCTTGAGATCATGATAAACAAGTTGATTAAAAATTACATTTTTGTTGATGCAGGCAATGTTGCCTGATTGTTGATTTGATAACCGTTGGCCAGTAACTGGTAACCAAACGCCTAGTGCCGTCAGGGTGTCCTGAAAAGTACCCAATAAAAAATCTGCAACTTCGTGATGAAGATTGTTATAAGTCCATTAAAACTAAAAATTTTTCCTATGTCAAGACTTATTGCATTCTATGACAGGACTTTTTACACACATGGACAAGACTTTTTGCATCCATGCCAGAACTTCTCCGCCCTCCTATTATATTTCTGCCATTTCTGTGCTTTTATAATAAATTGTTTTGTAAATCAGACTTATTGTTATACTGTTTTACCAACTATATTTATTTATTTCATGTTGTATGAAGGCAATAGTTTTATGGCAAGCAGTGATTTTTAGCCTACATCTGATTGTTTTTTAGTTATCCCAATAAGTTTTGAAAATGGATTTTTCACCTGTGTCAAATATTATGAACAATGAAAATGTAAACGATGAAGATAGAGATGAGTCTGGTGAATTCTTCGGTACGGTAGCAACTGCACGTGAACGAATAAGGTATTTTTATATTTTATATATAGTATATTGCTTAATATGTGTGTTAGTTTTATTACCTTGAGACCGAACACTTTGGGGGCTTATTCGCATATACGATTCAAGGGTTATATTAGAGGTCATTGTTATGGTTCATAGACAAAATCATTATGCTCAAAGTGATGCATAGGTAAAATTATTATGCCCAAAGTGGGTCGAGGTAAAATCACTAAGATTTAATAAAATTTTTCACACTTAAAAATACAAATTTGGTGGATCTACACATAAAATTGCCCCTAAATGGGTACTTTAAAAAACATTCAATATTTGGGTGGGGCCCCGAAGCTTAATATTACTGAAGATAATATTACTGAAGAATATATTCAAATAATTTGGGGATTTTTTAGTTTCAATTCAATTGTTCGTAAAATGAGAGATAACCGGAAGAAAAAGTTTATTGCATCACCTGATATTATTGTTCAAGCAGTTCTACTTGGACCGCTTGATCATAACACATTGGAGCGCTTTTTACAAGATCACAATGAAGAATTTATACAGAAGACGAAAGAACTTTTATTTGAAATGGAAACTTGGGATGAAGCAAAGTACGACAAGGCGATTTGTACGAAGGTTCATAATGCAACACATTTACCTTTGACGTTTGAGGGTTTCCAAATATCGCTGCAGGATTTAATGAATTCTTTAAGAGATAGTAAGTTGACATAATCATTTAAAAAAAAGTTGTATTAAATTTTGAATATGTCTGAATTGAACTTTCTTCGTTAAAAATTCGGAACTTATGCACTTTAGCCCCCCCCCCCCTCAAATTTGGAGGGGGGAGGCGAAATTTTTCTAGCCTCTTTTGGCCAGTCTGGGAAATACTCTCTTCCATTTTGGAAAGTGCTGATCGATTCTATTTGAAATTTTTAAAATGTCAAATAACTTTTTAATAATAATAATTGCTTTTATTTTTAGCTGAAACTAAAAGAGAACCACGTCGAATGTCTTATGAATGGGCTCGGAAATCGTTACAAATGTATGATTTTTTAGATTATTTCGAATTTATTCCTCATATTTTAGTGGTCTAAAGCGTCTATTTTTGGAAAAGTGTTTACTTCCCGAACAATTTCATGATATTGCTCAGTATGTTATTTTTGTTTGATTTATAATGATTAAAATAACTCTTCTAGGGGTATTTTTAAGCGTAGAATCCAAAAATTCTACTCGGGACACGTGAAAATGCTTCTTTTCCAAAAATTTATGCATCAAAATACCCCCTAGAAGAGTTATTTTCGGCAAATTTTTCAAAAAAAATTGAATGGGCCTGTTAAAGCCGAATAGTATCCCCTTTCCTGTGCATGTGTGATGAGCCAAACTGATTCATTTTTTATTTTGTTCGCCTAGCTCTATGAACGAGTTTTAGTTCTGCATTGGTCCAACATCCACAATTGAAGTGTACATTCTTGAAGTTTTTTGCCCTACCAGAGTATAAGCAAGTGAAATCGAATGAACGATTTATTCATGAATATGAGAAATGGGTCAAATTTGATCCTTATGATCAAACAAGAACTGAAATTAATAAGTAGGAGCCAGTGGCGTAGTCAAGGGAGCTATAGTCCCCCCCCCCGAAATCCGAAAAATGAAAAAGTTTCCCCCTTGTGATTTTGTTCAGTATTTTTGAAAATTAAAAAAATCCTAATAATCCATCCGTTATGATTTTTCATCAAAATTTTCAATTTTTCCACTAAAATAGGCCATTTTTTCATCGAAAAAGCTCAAAATTTCACCAAAAATTGTAATTTTCTGAGCATTTTCAGCTTAAAAACAAGCACTTTCAAAAAATTTTTGTCTGGGGTGCTAGTTTTTTGCTTTTTAGTAAGAATTAAATTGCCGCGCGGTGACAAAAAAAGTCGCCAAAATTTTACACTTTAATCCCGTCGAAATTTTTTTCTCGCTACGCCCCTGGTAGAAGCATTTACTGTCATATACTATCTGGGCGATACTATCTATTTTAGTCATTATTCTGGTATAACTTCGGATTTGTACAAGGAAATTCCAGGGCTTCTTTCGATTCCAGCTGATGTGAAGGTTCACTTCATTGATTCTCTAGAAGGTGCAATAGCAATGGAAGTAGATATTTTTGGCCGATTTGTTACAGAATCTCATCTTGTAGTCGGAATTGACAGTGAATGGGATCCATTTGTTCATAACTACGATTACAGGTTAGTAGACACACTTAGAGAAAAATCATAATGGAAGGGGTCAGTACCAAAAATTTTTGTCCACCCAAAGTGGAATAGTACCAAAAAATTTTTTGGTGGCCTTTTTAGGGCAAAAACATATGGGGGACCAAGGGGGAAAATTTTTACTATTTTCTCAGCTAAGGGGGCGCGTCTAACGTAGCTACGGCTCTTTATTGCTTCTTCTTAAGTAAACTACTAATTTATTCATTCACTTCATTATTTTAGATCATCGATTTTGCAAATTGCTCTTCACGATGTTATTTATATTTTGGATCTGAATGCAATAGATCGCGAAATATCATTTAATGAGATTTTGAGTCGTTTTTGGTCGGATAAAAGGATTCTAAAATTTGGTATTGTTTCTAGTTTGTGCAATACACCGTCGATAATTTTAGGCTATCAATTTGCAGAAGATCTGGTTTGTCTTAGGCGTGCCTTGCCGCGTTGTGTGGGACTTTTTCAACCAGCCCACATTATCTGCATCGAAAATATTGTAAATTACGTAAGCTGTCTTAGTTGTATCATTTTAGATGAGTAGAAATTGTAAAGGGCAGAAAATATAAATTTATTTTGTTGTAATTTATTAATTCTTGTATTTATAGTTACAGAGAATGAGTCTACAAAAAGGTTTCGATATGGAAGAATATTTCCCATCTGAAGTGGAAGATAATAATGCGAAGAAGTATCAGAAGTTTAATTTTATGAAACGAACTGCTAAAGCAACCACTTCTCGAACTTTGCCAGAAGAAATAGCTCCATTGGTAAATGACAATTTGGAATTTTCAAAAAACGATAATATTCAGTCTAGCAACGATGATTCGCCACCACAGGAAATCAAAGAACCAGTGAATAATCATGAACCATATGTGAACGATGATCTTTTGTCATATCCATATTTGACATATCCGGAAAATGAAAACCATATCCATGAGGAAAGAGGAAATGTAATTGTCCCGAAACATTCTAGGAAATTTGAACCAGTTGGGTAAACCTTTTCTTTCTTAATTAAGTATAGTCATTTTTATTCAAGGAAGATTGGATTGTCGAACTTGAGTATGCGAATGCTTGGTGGCGGACTTGATAAAAGGGAACAATGCTCTGTTTGGGATCGTCGACCTCTACGAGATTTGCAGGTATGTTTTATACAAAATCAGTGTTATTATAATGTGCGCGTGGTGTGGTCTGTGAATTAGGCAGGAATTTGGTGGGAGGAAGTCGAGTGTAATTTGTGTTCCTTAAAGGGGAAGGACCGATTGAGGTGAGTTATCGCAAAAAAAGGTTTTTCAAAATTTTTCGACAAACGTAAAAAATGTTTGAAATGATGAAAAAGTACTGTTTTCGAGGAAAAATCGAAAATTTTTTTTTGGTTTTGGGCCATTTTTCGATTTTTCGGAACTTGTGCACTTTGGCCCCCCCCCAAATTTGGGGGGGGCGAACTGACATTTTGGGGGGGGGCCGAAGTGCACAAGTTCCGATTTTTCCTTGAAAACAGTATTTTTTTCATCGTTTCGAACATTTTTTACGTTTATCGAAAAAATTGTGCAATAATTCGCCTCAATCGGCTCTCCCCCTTTAACCAAATCTAATGGAGCTATCCTAGCTCTGATATTGTCGAGGGCTCTTGAATTATCTGACGATTTTTCAGCTTCGTTACGCTGCTTTGGACGCTTTCTGCTTGATAAAAATCTATGAACGATGTTTGGATTGGTCGAATGCACTTGGCATATTCTTGTACACTATCTTGATTGATCAACCACAAATGCACGCACCATTGCCACTCTTCATCGAATTTAAATAAATTTTTAAAACGAATTTTTAAACATTGTTGAACTTGTCATTATTGCTTTTTTACTGATTATAAATGGTTGTATTTGAAATCATATACTTGAAAAAAATTTTTGCGTTACACTTCGATCAAATTGAGATACGACTTCTATTTTGTCTATATGACTCGTCGTGTAAAAATTTCGAGACTTCAACAAATAACGCTAATTTTTTCAAAAAAAGAATAGGTTTGATCATTTCATGTCAACTTTATGAACGTCGAAAAAATTTTAGTAAAAAAACCGAAAAAAGTTGAAACCAAAACCGTTCTAGAAAAACCGATCCATTTTCTGTCGGTTTCCTAACTCTATTTATTAGTGACTGCGTTCAAATGTTTGTTTAAAAAAACGAATCATCGCTTTCACTTTCCATGCGAAAGTTGAAATTTATAATAATCGATTACTCGTTTCAATAACAACTTTTTCCTGATCGTCAATTTGATCGAAGTGTAGCGCAAAAAAGTTTTTTCAACTATAATAGATCAAATTTTTATCATATTGAGAGTCGTAAATCGGCCTTTAGCATAAACGGCGCTGTTCACACTTTAAAGCCTTGAGGCGGACCCAATTCGTAGCTTCCGCCCATCTTAAAAGAGTGACGACGCTAACGAGAAGGGCATTTTCCTATTTGTTCTTCTTCAAGCACCAAGCTTTATATAATTTGCATTTTCAATTTTTCAAATGAATTATATTGGATACATTGTGATTGCTATGCAATGACCCGATTGGCTTATGAATGTTTCCTCGTATTATGCAAATAACCGTGGATATATTCAAAAACACCAACATTGGTTGGCTTATCATGATGGTATGTCATCTGTTTTCGTATGTGTCTGCCTTGGAGAGTTGTGCCAATGATACGGAGGTCATTGATCATATTTTATATGATACTGCTTTGAATTACAATCGTCATAAGTTGCCAAACAACCCGGTTACTGTCCGAATTGAGTTATGGATACAAGAAGTTACGTCGGTTTCTGAATTGACTCAGGATTTTGAAATAGGTATATATGTGTTTATATTTAAATTTCTATTTTTTCATTTTCTTTTTAATACTTTGTAAGAGTGATGCTCAAAGTAAAAAAAATTTTTTCAAAAATTTTGGGCAAAGACACAAGGGGACCATTAGGAAAAAATTTTATTTTTTCAATTTCAAAAAAATTGCCCCTAGCCTATGTCTATATATCATAGGATGGGATACTCGAGAATTTTCTTTTGCCTATCTTGTAAGTGATTCATCGAAATTTCAAATTTCAACTCCCAACATTTCGATTTCGAGGTTTCGATAAAATTGAAATGAAGATCAAAAAAAACTTAAGGGTCCTTGTGTTTTCCCAAAATTTTTGAAAATCATAGTCTCCCCCATTATGTTTTTTCATCAAAACTTTTTCATTATTTTCACTAAAAATGTTCAAAATTGTCAATTTTTCATAAAAAATAATCATTTTTAGCCAAAAATAGTCATTTTTATAGCCTCTTCAGCTTAAAAATGGCAGTTTTCTATGAAATTTTGACCCCAATTTCGATTTCGACTCATCACTACTATCTTGTTATTTAGTAGGATGGTAGGTGCTACTATTACCAAACACGATAATTTTCATTTCACTTATGATAAGTATCGTTATCCGGTAATTAAAATCACTGAAAATTTTTCGTTTTACGCAGCCATATAAAATATTCATTTCTTTGCCTTATAAACAGCAAGAAAGACTATAAAAAGGACTAATAGGGAGATTGCTAATAGCTTTCAAAAATATTGAGCGATTCAAAAAAATGTTAATGATTTTTTTCGAAATTTTTATTACCACTTCGGATTCTGAAGTCGGAAATTTTTTTCAAAATTTCAAAATCAAGCATTTTAGGGGTATTTTTATGCGAGAAATCGATTCTCCGAAGCTTTCAAAAAAAGTTATAGCGTAACAAAAAATTTTGCTACACTTCATTTCGGCCATTGTAAATTTTCGGCATTACTTTTCGGAACGCTAAAAAGCAAAAAATTTGTGTATGCATAAAAGTTGGAACTCGCACTGATTTGGGTCGAGGGACTTTTAGACTCGACGAATACGTAGAAAATATAATTTAATCGAATTGCAGCGCTTTGAACTAAATCCACTACTTCCCCTGATTACACAATATCCTTTTATGCATTCAAAATTATCGATGGGTTTTTAGTGAGGAAATATCTTCGAAAGATTTTCATTACCCAAAACTTGTCCTCAAACCAAAAATACTAGAGCTGGGAAAATTAATTCATAAAATTCAAAGGATCGAAATTATTTTCCTTCTTCAAAATGAAAGCAAATATGCCCTAGGGACACACAGACCATGGAAATTTTTGCCAATTTAGGCAAAGTGTTCTATGTCGTAAGTTCGTGAAAAAAAAACTTTACAGATTTATATGTGAATGAATTCTGGGAAGATCCTGCCTTAGCATATGACTATTTGAGACCATGTAAAGGTAACATGTCTTTCGATTACAAAATGCAAGACAATATCTGGATTCCAAACACTGTGTTCATCAATTCGAAATCTGCTCAAATTCACAGCTCGCCTTTCCGAAATGTCTTTCTTATGGTCTTTCCAAATGGTCAGCCTTTTTTTGTTACAAAATAAAATTCAATGATTTTTTTAGGGTCAATATGGGCTTGTTGGAGAATAAAAGGAACTGGGCCATGCTTGCTAAACTTACGCCCGGTATATTTCGAAATTTCGTTTAAAGCATCAAGCCAGTGGGAAAAAAGTTGCCATTTTTTGTTGATATTCAAAAATTTCATGAAAAATAAAGCATTTTTTGTTTTTATGGCATGTTCTGAATCGTTGTAGTTGTTCAGATAATTGCGTTTGAAATTTTGAACATGCTTTCGTTGTAATACACAAACTTTTTTGAATTTTAAATCGATTTTTGCGTTGATTTTTTAAATTTTCATAAAATGAACATTTTAACAGTTTTTTCTAAATGAAACGAACAAAATGACACCAAAATTTTCCAATTGAAGATTGGTTTGAGTTATTGAAACGAAAATTCTGATTCATGTTTTCGTTTCAATAACTCAAAACATTTTTCAAATTGGAAAATTTTGGTGTCATTTTGTTCGTCTCATTTAGATATAACAAAACTGCTACAATGTTCATTTTTACGAAAATTTAAAAAATCGATGAGAAATTCAAAAAAGTTTGTGATTACAACGAAAACATGTACACCAATTCAAAATTTCAAACGCAATTTTCTCGAAAGCTACCAAGATTCAGAACATGCCGTAAAAACAAAAAATGCTTTATTTTTCATGAACTTTTCGAATATCAATAAAAATGGCAACTTCCCCCCCCCACTGGACTGGTCTTTTAACCCATTTTTGCCGGCATGTCCCACTTGGTTCTCTATTCTCCGCATAGAAAAACTCCAGGGGTGACATTTTCGACCAATTCGACCCGTACGAATTTTGTCGATTTTTGCTTCAATACACAAATTGCCTTCACTGAATCAGGATTAAGATCATACGTGGGCAACGGGGGTGCGACCCCCTGATCGATTCACTCAAAAAGCCGAAATTGAGGGGAATCACCTCAAATTTTCAGGCGAATGGTATAATTTTTGAGGCGATCGGAATCATAGGTCGGCAAGAGGAGGGGAGTCTCCCCTTGACCCACTGGACCCAAAATTGAGGGGGGATCACTGCATGGACCCGCTGAACATATGAGGTAGTCCATAAAAATTGGGTGTCAGAAGACTACTAAAAGAAGGTTCTTTTTTATTAAAATCTTAGCCGAATTTAATGAGGTGATGGGTAGACTACCTCATCGGGGGTCCCCTTCCCGATCTATGATTGCCTCATCAAAGTGCCAACCCCCCCCCCTACGTGCCCATGTATGATCAAGATATCATTTTCAGGGTTCGGGAATGCGCGTAATCGATTCTCCGCATAGAACCCCTTCGCCCCTCAGGGGGTGACCTTTTCGATCATCTAGCCCTCTTATACGATTTATCGGCAAAGACAAGTTAAAAGAAAAAAGGTTTAGTTTCCATTGGATTCGATGACCTGCTATCTGACATTAGAAAGTTATAATTACAATCGTAAAGTAAGATTTGAGTTTTTCTTCTGTATTGAATTTCTTTTAGGGTGTCCAAATGATTTGGAATATGCCTCAACCGCTTCAACTTTTCAAAGAAATCGAGCTACCAGATTTCTCTATGGTTAATCACAGTTATAGTGTTCGTCTAACTGTAGGCTTTAAAGTTATAAAAACTTGACTACGGGATCATGTTTTAGGAGTATCCGGCAGGATTTTGGGATGAGCTTACGGTAGATTTCAAGTTCCAGAGGCGTTATGGCTGGTATTTTTTACAAGGTTAGCATAAGAAAGATAGCTTTCAACACTAGTGCCGTTTTTTCCTCATTTTCGGGCGCCGTGAAAATTCCTGGCCTTTTATAAGATTTATATTTGTTTTTAAGGATACATACCGACATATCTGACCATATTCATCTCTTGGATTCCTTTCTACCTCGGCCCTAAAGCAATTCCTGCGCGGACTATGATTGGAGTGAATGCTTTGTTAGCTATGACGTTCCAGTTTGGCAATATTATCCGAAACCTACCTCGTGTCAGCTATATTAAGGTATGTACAGGGTGTTCCAATGATTCAGTAAGATTTAAAAGGTCCACTGAACTTTTGAACGGATCTCTCGAGCATTTATTTTAAAAGAAAGAGGAATTTTTACTGATCATTTTATGTTTTTACGGCATCCCTTGAAAGTTGAACCCTTTCGAGAAAATTGCGTTTGAAATTTTGCTCAAAATCAAGTGTGATTGTGTATCGAAGCGAAAGGGATTGACCCCAATCTTGTTTCAATAAAAGTCTGTTTATTGAAACGATTTGTCAATTATTATTAAAAAAACAACCTTAGCCATTTTTTTATAGCTCTATAAGACGAATAAAATGACACTAAAATTATCCAATTTGAAAATTGTGTTGAAACGAAAACATGAATCAGAATTTTCGTTTCAATAACCCAAAACAATGTTCAAATTGGATAATTTTGGTGTCATTTTATTTGTCGCATAGAGTTATAAAAAGATGGCAAAAGTTATTTTTTGTATAATATTTGACAAATCGTTACAATAAACAGACTTTTATTGAAACACGATTGGGTCAAGCTCTTTCGCTTCGATATACAATCACGTTTGAAAATTTTGAACAAAATTTCAAACGCAACTTTCTCGAAAGGGCTAAACTTTCAAGGGGTGCCGTAAAAACAAAAAATGGTCAGTAAAAATTTCTCTTTCATTTACAAATAAATTCCAAAAGTTCAGTGGTCCTTTAAAACTTCGATACAATCAACTCTCGATTTAGTGACACCCAGCTTCGATTCGATTTAGTGACCCCACACCAAAATTTGCCAAAAATCGAGTTTAAATCGGATTTCTTCGAGCGACCACATTGTGGATAGCTTGATTGTATAATATTTTGTAAAAAAATTTGCACTTTATTTACGAATTATTGAATTGTTTCCAAATTTCGAGACATTTTCAAGCAAAAATCACAAAAATAAAAAATTTTTTTGTTGAATTTTTTCAACAATTGCATGAAATCCGTACGGTTGCTAAGCATTTTGCAAAAGTCCGCTTAAAAAAATCTTTTTCCTATAAAAAGATATCGAAGTTTTAATTCTTCTGAATCATTGGAATACCCTGTATATTCGTTATTTTTTGTCGAATATACATGGTCATTCAGCACAACCTTCTTCCCCCAAAGAGAGTTGAATATCTCAGTTCCTTTAAGGAATTCAAATTCAGGTTTTCGCTTCGATACTCAAACTCGCTCAAAAAATTTTTTTGCATGTGAAAATCTTTTAAAATTGCTGAGATATTCAACTTTCTTTGGGAAGGGGAGGCTGTGCTGAATGACCCTGTATAACTTTCCAAATTTAGGCAATCGATGTATGGATGCTTAGGTATTATTTTGCTTTACCATCATTTGTTGAATAAAGAATGAGTACCGGGGGTAGTGCCGTACCCATGATTTTATTTTAGAGAGGATAGTTTTTGGGGATCGAACCCAAAATCATAATGGTCTCCCTTATATTTTTTTCAAAAATTCGGGCAAAACATAAAGGAAACCAGAGTGTTTTTTCGATTTTTAACACCCTGTATTAGGATTTTTAGTGGAATGACATTTGTGTTCGCATCTCTAATAGAGCTAGCGGCAATAGGATATATGACAAGAAACGAAGAAAGGTCCACATTTAGAATTAAGGAACTGAAAAGGAAAAGAAAAGTAGATTTTTTATTCACAAATTTAAATGATAAACTTTTTTTCAAGAGAAGGACTGCTCAAATGAATAGTGAACAGCTCGATCTTTTTTCAAGAATCGCCTTTCCTGGTATGAACTTTTGTTACTTACCCACGTGAAAAATTTTTCTGGAAATGACTCCTCTAGGAGTAAAAACATGCGGGGCATCCGAATTTGACATTTTTGAAACGAAAAAACGCTTCGTTGATTCGGAGAAGGCCTGTGTATTGAAGCGAAAAGTCGCAAAAATGCGATTTTTGCCTAAAAACGACTCCTTTTGGGGTAAAAATGTGCGGGAAAGAAAAAGCGTTGTTTTTAGACCAAAATATGTTATTTTCTCGAATTTTCGCGTCGATATACAGCTTTTCTTGAATCCAAGGAATTTTATAAATGCCAAATTCGGATTCCACGCATGTTTTTACGTCGTTTTTAGGCAAAAATCGCATTTTTGCGACTTTTTGCTTCAATACACAATACGCCTTCCCTGAATCAGGGAAGCGTTTTTTCGCTTCGAAAATGTCAAATTTGGATTCCCCGCATGTTTTTACTCCTAGAGGGATTATTTCCAGAAAAAAATTCGAAAAAATTTTCACGTGGGTGGCCCCCCTATTGTGTAGTAGCTCCAGATTTTTTCGCTTTTGAGAACTTGAGCTTTCTTATACGTGCGTATAAGCTCGATCACTCTATACTTTTTTAGTTGTCTATACGACTTTCAATATTATTTACTGGAGCTATTATTTGTATCAAAGAAGTATTTCGTAAG